>CAEFZX010014454.1:0-255035 GCA_903066825.1 Alfaro cultratus | reverse complement strand
CTGCTAGCAGTTAACTACTAAGTACTAAGAAACATTTCACATATCACACGTCAACACAACACAGTAAAATTAAATTAATCAGTACTCAGTTCACTACTACGTAGTGGTAGCAGTTTACTACTACGTAGTAGTAGTTAACTACTACTGCTAGCAGTTAACTACTAAGTACTAAGAAACATTTCACATATCACACGTCAACACAACACAGTAAAATTAAATTACTCAGTACTCAGTTCACTACTAATACGTATTAGCAGTAGTAGCTACTACGTAGTAGCAGTACTTAAACTACTACTACTACTAGTTTAACTACGACGTAGTAGTACTACTACTACGTCGTAGTTAAACTAGTAGTTTACTACTACTAACTACTACGTAGTAGTTAAACTAGTAGTTTACTACTACTACTACTAAGTACTACGTAGTAGTTAAATACTACTACTACTACTACTAACTACTACGTAGTTTAACTACGTACAAACTGCGGACATAGTTTAACGTATAAACTACGTCCGCAGTTTATACGTAGTTAAACTACCTCGGTGCGTGGTTTGTACGCGCCAACGTAGTTAAACTGTACAAACTGCGGACTAACTTTAGTACCTACATACTACTTACTAACGTGCTTAGTACGCCGTTTGTATGTACTAACATACTTTAGTAACTACTATCATTAGTAGGTACTAAAGTATGCTAGTACGTACGGTAGTGCAGAATTTAGATTTGTACTCCTGTGTTTGCAGAGTCTTGGGTTTACCCTCTTACCGATTCGTCCTACGATAGTCTGGAGAACGAGTTGGACGACAGCAGTGGCGGTTCTCCGGGTTTCTGCAGACGGCCTCTTCGACCAAACAGCCTGGACTCCATCTTGACGTTTAGTGACTACGAACATGACGCAGAAGCCCCGGCTGCTGAGACCTCGCCCTCCCTGGAAGCTCTGCGTTCCCAGAGTCGGCGCCGCTCTGAGCCCGCTATAGCGTACGCTGCCAGGTTCTGTCCCTACATATCTGCTGGTGAGGAGGAAGAAGAGGAGCTGGGTGAAAGGTCAAGCAGAGGTGGCAACATGACCGGTCTGTCCACTCTGTCGTCTCCGGATCCCACCAACTCAAACCTGCCCAAACCGATGCATCCACAGACTGTGTCTTCTAAAGAGGCTCTCCACAAGGGGGCGCTGAAAGGCTGCATGGGCCTCCACCCTAACTCCTGGCTGAAGAAGGACAGGAGGCTTTCGCTGACTCAGCAAGAGAGTTTGGAGGAGGAGGAGAGGCGGGTGGTGAGGAGAAACTGAGCATCAATGTCTTCAGCCTCGTTTCCAACACCTGAACCTCATGATGCGTTTCTGGTGGAGTTACATATTTCAGTGCATCATAACAGTATTGTACATATGTGGAATGGCTGTGAGGTTTTCCCAGCCATCCCACATATGTACAATACTCTTGTGACGCACTGAAATATCGGTAACCCTCTCTAAGGTTGGCACGCTGCCCAAAAATTCATCAGGAGATTCACACGTGTTGATTGAAAGGAAACAAACCTGACAACTTGCTAAAACTGCCCTAATAAATTCAGTCTGCTAAATTTCACTGTTTGATTTACTACTCAGAAAGCAGAAACACAAATGAGAACATGCCAGATTTTCTTTAAGCATAATCAGAACATACTACAAAAACATACCTACTTGTCTAAACTCACACATAAACCAACAATGAAAACATCTTAAGGTTTACATGACAACCACTCCTACTTAGTTTGGTGTGGAGATAAAACATAAACATGGAGAAAAGCAGATGAGATTTACAATCTCTGATGCTGCACTGCAAAAACAAAATCCTAATCAAGGATTTTGATTATTCTTTCAAATGTCACATTTCTTACTACACAGACAACTGGTTCCACAGGTAAATGTTTAAATGTTTCCTCTAATTCAAAGATAAATTATCAATCATTAATCATCTGTAGAGAACAATGCTACCAACTGAGCCACTCTGTTTAATTCAGTTTTCTCTTGAGTTGTAACAAATTGGAAATACAAACGACACCAAAAACACTCTTAATTTGTGTGAAACCTTTCACTAATCAAAAGCTACTCAACTCACCAAAGAAAATACAAACTCTTCCATTACAATTTAACTTAAAACCACCAACAATAAACCTAACGCTACACAAAGCCACATCTACATTTTACAGATTTTGCTAACTAGAAACCCTACAAATGGCATGTTCTCCTGTCTTACCTGATTTGAAGAATGACTAAGAGAAACTGCCCTCTCTCTCATTTTTACACCTGAAAAGACAAAAAAACATATATTACTATTTCAGTCGAATAATTACTCTCCTCTACTATGACAAAAGATACTTTTATTTGAAACACCTTGAAAGCTTGTGAATGATTAACCTACATCTGCCTACAGGGTGGAGCAACTAAACCAACCTGCAACAGCCAAGCTAAACCCAAATCGTCCCGCCGAGGCTCAAAGGACACAGGAGACAAAGGGAACATCCAAAACCCGCAGCAGGACTCGCCCTACAGCCCGTCCCCGCTCCACCGGACCGCAGGCGGCCTTCGCTTTCCCAAACCCACCAGGCCGCCAGAATCCTCCCTGACGGTTCAGATGGGCAACATGCTGAGCAACCCTGGAGGCAACGTCAACGTAAAGAGGAGCGAAGCGCCGTTCTTTTACAGGCCCGGGAGACCAGCTCTGTCCCTGTTCAGACAACCCAAAACGCCAACGGAGGAGGACAGCAGCAGCCGGTTGACTCGGCGCCGAGGCTCAGAACCGGAGAGGCGGATCGCTGATCAGGCCTCCGCCTTGACCCGCAGCAGGCTGCCCAGCGACCCGGGTCTGAAGCCGTCCCATGCAGATCAGCAGGCACGTTTCTGCCTCTCGCCCTGCGCCACCAAGGCAGTGAGAGACTACTTCTCCTCCCACCCGCTCAGCAATCCTCAGAGCGGCCAGGAGGTGGCGCTGGCCCTGGCGGAGGGCCAACAGGAGTGGCTGAAGAGATGCAGCGACGCCACGGCGGAGCCCGATCTGGAGCAGCTTCTGTTTGCTGAAGAGTCTTACGTTTGAAATTCAACATTATTCATTTAAATAAACAAAATACCTTTTTAGAATTAGTCAAATCATCTTCTGCTAACAAGTTTCAGGAGTTAGTTTCAGTTGCTTAGTGCCTTTGAGTTAAAGATTGTGATACCAGTGGGTAGTTTTCCATCTTTATAGATGTCGCCAAGTTTAAAAATACCTGCTGTTGCCTTCCTTTATTAATAACTAAACTTGAAAAGAGACATTAGACTGATAATTTTAGCAGCAAGGTTTCAGTTTTTTGCCAAATTACAACCACAAACAAGAAATATTGTACTGTTCTCGCATTTAAAAACGATTACACTGAGTGACTTTAAAGTTAAAAATGTAGAGTTGAATATTTCTATATGAGGGCAACATTATGAAATACTTAAAGATTTTTGCTGTGGATACATGTCAAGTTTGTGACGGCCATTTCTCTTTACTTTGCCAATGTTGCAGTTTTAAAACTAAATACAGTTAAATGTTAAATTAGCTAAACTAAAAAGAAAACTCTGATACAGAAACTGCTTGTTAGAAATGTGTTTTTTATTCCGGTTTTTATACATGGTGTGTTCAAGTCCTGTACAGTTTGATAAAATAGATCTATTTAGGACTAATGCAATATTAAGGCGATACATTTTTTTTTTTTTATTTTTTTTACAATATTTGATGTTAACTCTATTTTCTCCTGCAGATGTGACAAAGTTTGGTTTGAGGGGCTTTTCTTGGTGATTAAAATTATTCTGCCAGATCATAAGACATTCAGCTAAACTAGACAGCAGTTTATAATTCATAAATACAGTTGATTTTATACTAGAGACGTTTCTGTAAAATTTCTGGTTACAGTTCGCATTTTACTCTAGAAAAACGGTTTTATATAAACAAAAATAAACTGGACGACGGTTCTGCGGCAGTCCGCGGCGAGGTTGATTTCCACCCACCGTTGTGCGTTCACGTGGCGTCTCGGTCTAAGCGGAGCCGTCTTTGGTTTGCCGGATGTCTGCGACGCTCTCTGGGACTCTGGCCACCAGGCCCTCCAGAGACTTGGTCAGGCAGATCTGGCAACCCAGACGAGATCTGCAGCAGAGCAATAAATACTCAATACTCAACTTGTTCAGAAGAACAGCAGCTTTCACATTTCACCAAACAGCAACAACCTTTGGAGCAGGATTTACACCCACTTCCTGTTTTTTTTGTCCAAAATTTCTCATTTTCTTACAAAAGTACAAGACAAATTGTTTGTCTTCTTATAACCAACCTTTAACAAAAGGTAAAATTATGCTTATTCTGAAACTTTTACTGAAATTATTCACCATATTAAACCTGACTAAATATAGTAAACAGTTTGAAAGAATCTGGTTATTATTACTGAAATGAATAAAACCAAGAACAATATTAAAATCAGATGATTTTCTCTTAAAACAGCAAACGTACAAAAAAAAAATAGTAGAAAATTTCAGCCAAATAAAACTTCTAAATTTCACACATTGACAATTTTCACCTTTTACAACTCAAAAACTTAAAAAAACTAAAACATCTGACATTTTTTCCTACATTTGTGAATTCAACTCTACGTATGTTTTTTTTTTTGCAGAAATATAAAACATTTTAATCAAATTTAACTACTTTATTTGCTTGCTTTACCAAATAAGACAAACTCCATTTCAAATCATCACTTTTCTATTTCTATTGAGTGGATTCTTCTATAATATCTGCATATTTAATACATAAATGTCTGTAAAATAGACCCAAAACAACCATAATAAATGCTATTTTAATTTATGCTTTCATCACCAAATGTTGGTTTCTGAACTCTTGAGTTAAAACATTAGCACTGCTGTTTCTAAATGAATATTAACTTGTTTGAGCGGTGCATCTTTTTTCTTATTTCTCTGCAAATAAATACTAAATGTTTGCTTTCAATCTCAGAGACATGTTATCAATAGTTCATAGAATAAAAGAACAATGTTCATTTTATTCAAACATAAACCTATAAAAAGTAAAGTCAGAGAAACTGAGCATTTTAAGTGGTTTCTTAATGTTTTCCAGAGCTGAAGGTGAATTTAATCCAGTCTTTTATTCACATCATAAATATAATTGATTCTTGTGCTAAAATGTCTTTTATAATGTGATGAAATAAAACATTCCCGTTACGTCTCGTGAGCTTCCTTACGTGTCGGTCAGGCCGTAAGCCAAGTCCAACATGTCCATCTCCTCGTCTGTGACCGGCCCCAGTTTCTTGTACACCTCTTCGTCGAAGATCAGGTGACACGTGGAGCAGGCCAGGGTTCCCTCACACGCTCCTGAAACCCAGACACCAGCTCCTTCATCCCGTTGTGACATCATCAATATTCATAAGTGGAGTTTTCCTACCAAAGCCGTCAAAGTCCAGGTCTTCGTTGATGACGACGTCCAGCAGAGAGTCGCCAGGCGAGGCCTTCACTGTGATCTTCTCCCCGTCCCGGTTGATGAAGTGGACCGTCACCTTGCTGTCTGACCTGAGACACATAAAATAACATGTCACATAATTATCTAAACACATCATATAAAGCTTTTTTTTATTTTATTCAAATGTTTGCAACAATTTCCTACCTTCACTAAACTTAGAAATAATATAAAAAATAAGGGAAAAACATGGGAAAACCCTCTTAAATCTACATTTCTGTTTGTGTGTGTATACAAACATAAATACTAAGGAGACAGCTAACAATTATCTTTTTTTTATTAAAATCAGGGAAATATTTTCCACATTCTTTAGCTTTTTTACACAATATCAGAAATACTATAAAATATGTAACAACAATTATTCAATTCCTTTTTAAAGCCAGAAAATTTAGATTTTATTCCCTAAAATGTGATAATCCTATGATGTAGCAAAGAATGCTGACTACTAATCTGTTTAATTTTTCTTTTATTTACTAACTGTATAGCAAAATGTCCTTAATATGAGATTTTATTTCACATATTTTGAACCAGGTGAAGCTAAAACTGCCACTTGTTTACATATATAATGTTCCCCATCTTAGAGGCAAAATATGTATATTTATTTGTACAGTTTAGATTTAATTACTACGCTGTTGTTTTTTTATCAAGTTAATGCTTTTAGCGGCTGTAATCTTTAGTTAATAATTAGTCGATTACAAACTAATTGAGAATTAGTTCAATAATAGATTAATCGGCTCTAAAACGTCATCAAAACAAACCAATCCTTTAAAACACATTCTTGGACAAAGCATGAATTAACAAGTGTGTTTCACCAAACATGCAGTTTCTTCTGCAACCAGCAGAAGTCAGCAAGCAAATTACACAAATATTATCCTTGGACCTTTTTGGATGAAACTGTGAGGTCAAGAAAAAGTAAAAGGAGTGAACCCAACCAAGGAAAACAGCCGGCTTCCATCAAATCACTGCAAAGAGGAGCACTTCTGAGAAACACCAGCTGAAGTCCCAATTAGTGTAACTGGATTAAAATAATTAAGCAGGGGATCTGAGCGACTGACCTGTGACAGCTCAGAAACAGGAAGGAGACTCTCCATACAGTTTCTTTCACATTTGAATGCAGAAAAATTTGCATTCCCTCCTCATGAAAATGAACGTTCTCAATTTGGTTGAATTTAGATTTTAGGTAAATGCAAAAAAAAAAAAATCCTAACATTTTCACGGAAAGACAGTTTCTGCCATCATTTTAGCTCATTATTTAAATACTCTTCTGAACTAAATTGGGAGAATTCAAATTGTCATATTTGCACATTAATACAATAACTTTTCTGTAGTTTAGAAAATTACTCTGCAACAATAGTTCACTTTTTAAGTTAGCCTGCACAAAAATCACACAGTCTTAACTTGTATTCAATTTAATAAATTAACCTTAGAAAAATTAACCTGCTTTGCAAAATACTTTTCCTTGACACTTATTTCTTTGCAATTAGTTATCACACTGAATAAACACATAACATAGCTTCACAAACTTCAGCTAGTGTGGGGGAAATTTGTTCCAGTTTAACCTGGCAGTATGCCTTTAAGACAATACACAGGGCAAAGCGAACCCACCGGTACAGGTGGCCCGCCTGTCAGACACTAAGAAGGGCAAATTAACCTCCGAACGTGAACTTCGCTACCGAGAGCGGCGTGGCGAAACAGACTCTTTTAACGTAAAAAAACTGTTTATAAATGACATTATTATTATTATTATTATTATTATTATTACAGTTTGACTACATTTTCAGCGAAAATTTCTGAATTTTTAGTTGACCACTAACCTGTAAAAATACAGAAAAAGCGCAGCGGCAATGAACACGTCGTACAGCGGTTGTCGTCCATTTTGCGTCTGACGTAAGGAGCGGAGCGCGTCACCTATTCCAGTCAGGCGTTACACTCATCCACAAACAAAAGTTCCGTAGGCATAATGCTGGTATTGATCGGGATTCCCCCCCCCCCCTCCGAGCATTTAAAATAAGGCGTAAAATCGATCAGAAATAATAGAAAATTACGACAATTTTCCTACTTATAAAAAAATTGGTGATACAATTATTTTACATTTTTTATATTGCAATTAGGCACTGCTGATATTCAGGTCCGGTTGTAAGAGCGCACAAATATTTTTTTTATTAGCTTCCTTTTGTCTATCACGTCGTTTTCGATTCAAATAAATTTTACTAACAAGTGACAAATAAAATAATAGATCTGGTTCATGCAGATTTATTCACCTTCCTGGTCTAAAAAGTATTTATTGTTTTAACTAGCCTGCTTGTTGTTGACATGTAAGAGCGGCAGGGTTTTCCTGCAGCTTAATGTTTAATCAAATATTTCTGTCAAGACATTTAGATCTCAAATTGTTATCTGGCACCACACAATTTAGAAAGTTTGCATGGAATCAACCGGCTGCAATTTTAGTTACACATAAGTGGACTTTGCAAGCAGCACTGTGGCACCAAAAATACACTCTTGTGCAAAGTTTATATTATGGAAATAATCATCAACTCATTTACTCATCAATTGGTCATTTGCGGTAAAGAACCCCAACATGAGCAGTGCAGTAGCTAAGTTAAAACAGCACAAAAACTACATATTTTACATTTAAGATAAAAATTAAAAAAAAACAATTATTCTGAAAAAGTTGCCACTTTCTGCAGATTTTTATTTGTTATAAATACATACAAATGACAATTAAATTATTATTTTTTTAATACTAATATTTTTTGTTTTACTAAAATACGCTAATATAGCATTCTTTTAGTGAATGCTTGATCATTTTCTGCAGCAGCTCCAAAAACATTTCTAACATCAACATGTAAAAAGCTCAAAACTTTCTGCTTGACTGATGTGTTGATTCATGTTTTTGGATTAGGTAATCAATAATTGGAGAACAAAAGGTGTTTAATAGAAGTTTTATTTCATAAGTGAAGCAAGAACTGCTATTTGAGGATAATTTCTGACAAATAATATTTGGTTTTCCCTTTTTCTTAAATCCAAAATTTATATATTTTTGTTGTTTGGTGTTCTTCTGTCAGCAATTGTTAATTTTTTAAGTTTGTATACTCTAGTTAACAATTACTAAATTTGTTCATGATGCTTTCAATAATAGATTAATCCAATTTATCGTTTCAGTGCTAGATCAAGATGTTATTGGACTTTCTTATTTTAAAAATAATTCACTTACATATTTTCATCATTTAATTTATTTCTAACATTGTAGAAATAAAATGTCTGGTTAAATAAAAAGTCTGCCAGTTTCTTTATGTACCTAATTAATTGTCAGAATAATTGATCACTACAATAGCTCAGATGAAGACTTAGTTTGGATTTTTTAGACAAATTTTAATATTTTGATATTGTTTCATAATTTAAATTTAGAAAAAAGAGCCTTTAACAATAGCATCCTGGGGACTATTTTCTCCTCCTATCCTTTTAGCAAAGTGAATTAAAAATCCCTGTTAAGTGATCCCATTTGAGAATGAGTGATGCCCTCCGATGCCTCTGAAACTTTAAACTCGATGACTTGCTTGAAGTCTCAAGACCAGAGAGAACTCCAACTAATCGGCTTAAAAAACAGAAACCCTGGTTATTAGTCTGCAGCCAGCTTTGCCCTGCGTGACCTTTACGGGCCAAACACGTGCAGCCGAGTGAAACGTTCAACTTTGGACAGCAGAATGGATTCCTCGACATGTTATCCACAGGATGGTCACAACCGGACATTCTGATCTGACGTGTGTCAAAGCGGCCAGCTGGGGAGAGCCAAACCTTCACCCTGAGCGCCTTCTCGCCTCTCGTTAAACAATTAAACTCGCTGTTTGTCCCTGAGGAGTTCAGCTGTGGATGCAGCCTTCACATGAGCGCCAACCTGGATCAGCGCAGCCTTGTGGCAGACAGAGGCTTTCTAAGGACGCCTCCAATCAAATAAAGTCCAAACTATTTGCTGTTTCAGTGTGTAGAGTCAGCATCTTAAGTTATCAACTAAATAAACAGTTTTTAGAGTCCAGTTTTTCCGGCACTGCAGGTTTCAGGATGCTGTTTTGGATTTCCACTAAAGTGCCATTTCATTTTTACAACTTTTCATTGATATTTTAAAAGATTACAAGTTAAATTTACCAGCAGGTTTCTAATCTTGTTGCGCTGAAACGATTAATCGGATTTATCGATTGTTGAAATAATCGTCAACTAATTTAGTTATTGATTAATTGTATATGGACTCAAAAAAGGAAATTTGCTGAAGGAACAACATACTCAAGGGCAGAAATTAAGCCAACAATTGAAAAATGCATCTATATACACATTTATCATTTAAGATAAAGGAAATAAACAGTCTACACAGTTTACCCTTTGCTATCCAATTTGAATGTATTTTTTTAGCTGCAGATGCATCTTTTGCTACAAATTATCAATTATTATTATTTTGTTTATCATTTTCAAAAGGAATTGATTTGTCTATTTGCATATTTTAATGTATTTCACATATTCTATAAAAAATGCTTAAGTGGTTAAAAGAAAAATCGGCAGGGAAAATCTAACACTTTACTTCATTCCCAACAAACTACCGTCAACATGAGACATAATGGTGGCAGAATCATCCTGTGGGTCATGCATTATTTAAGCTTCACAGTGAAAATTTAACAGGAATTTCTCTGGAATGCTGTTGGAAACTTTTGGTGGTTTTGAAAAGGCGACTTTTTACACGCCTAAAAAAACACCAGTCAAGCTCTGACAAGTGTTCACAAGTGCCCCACTTGACGTCACACACATTAAATGTTCCACAAGAAACCAGCTGATCTTTGTAACGTAATTAACTCCATGTTTTGTATTCAAATTAATCTGAATCACACACCAACTTCATTCCTTCACCTCACAAGTCTACCAAAATATCAAACACGTAACTGACCCGGTCACAGCAAAGACACAGGAACATTTCTGATAACAAATGTCACTCTAAACTGCTTCCCGTTAGTTAATATTCAGGTGAATAACTCACCTGAGTGGCTGTGTTCCCGTGGTGAAACTCCGCTCCGCCGGCCGCCAGGCTCCCCGCGACGCCGCCGTGTTCCTCCGCGAATATTCCCGTAAACTAGCCTGAGCTAACCGCCTCGCCGCCTTGACTAAAGCCATTGGAAGAGGAGACAGGAGGCTGTAAAAGAAAGTGTTAAATATGCGAGCAGCGGCAGGTTCGGACTCTGCTGTCCGGCGACCGACTAGCAAATGAGACCTGAAAGTTTTGTGTGGACTGAAGCTAGGCTAGCAGCCGGGATAGCTTGTTTTAGCTGCGAGGAGTCACTCTGTCACTGTCGTCTTCATTGCGTAACATGTAACATTTGGCCGCTGCTGGTTGTATCAGGCTCAAAATCAATTAGCTGATTAACCTGCCGGCCAGCAATGCCTGGGTTAGAGGTAAAAACTCAAAAAGCAAGCAGACGCTATCTACTGTAATCACACAGAGCTCTGGGTCATGCAGTCAATTTACCGTTGCTAAAGGTTTCAGCGGCTAGTTCCCCTTCAAAAAACAACAGGGAAATAGCGCCGACCGTCACCGTCGCCGCCATATTGTGACGGGCACTATTTTAAAAAACACCTGTAAATTGCAGTTCTTGCATCTGTGTTAGGGTTGATTTGCCATAAATTATATAATAAAGTTGTATTTTGTCGGTGACTAACACCAAGTCTTAACAATATTTATCCATGGCCTCTTTTCTAACTAAATTGCCTTATTATTTTGTCATTATCCAAATTGTGCCAAAACTTCCCCAGTTATTTAATATTTATTATTTTCACATTATTTTCACATTATATTCACACTGGAAGCCATTTTGTGAAGTGTGTAGTCTTTGTCCTGTCACCCTAGCAGTGTGTTTGAGCTGTTGCCTTAAAATACACCCAGATTTAATTCAGTCATGTGTGAATCATTCACAAAAATTTGATTTGAAATAACTATTAATACAAAATAATATTTTCCACATGACAATTTACAGATTTACTATAAATAGTACTTCTTTCTGTAGTAATAATGTCTACAAGAGTTTCTTTCAGAGAACTTGCCACTCAGAATATGGCGGACCTAAGAAACCTAAACTTTTCCATGTCTATTAAAAACTGACTAAAAGCTTTAGCAAATTTGTCGGCCTTAGTCTATTTGCTGTTATAATTGTATGCTTTCCAAATGAAACAAAATAGCAAACACATACATATAAATTAGTTTGGATTTAATTAGAGAATTAATTTTATTTCACTTTAATTTTGAAATTTAGATCGAGCTGCTTCCTGCTGATGTTTGATAACTTCATCCTGCCAACAGATAACCATCAACGCCTCTTTAATAGCATGCACACGTTTTGCAATCCGGGGTTTAGATAATATTTACTAATGTCACCAACTAACGTGTCAGCTGGGGGCTGACATTATTCATCAGTGCAAACATGTTGCCATGTTTTCAAGTATTTAAACAGCTGGGAAGCATCTTTAGGAACAGCCAAACCAGAAAGTTAAACCAAACGTCCTATTTAAAGGCCCCTCCCTTTAGTCTGCCAGCCAATGGGAATTGGTTATGAGGCACAAACACAGACGTCACATCTTATAGGTAACCTTGAACTTTTGAACCGTTTGAAATGAGGACACAACTTGTTATTGGCAACCAGGAGTGAGTTAAATGTCAGGGAATTTATGAATGACTACGACTTAATTGATTAAAATAATTCATTATATGATTTGTAATTTAACTTGATGTAAATACAGCAAACCGAGCATAAATAATAAGGATGCAAAAATTTTCATACTTTTTGTCATATTACAAACTTTTAAAGCTGCAGTCTGTAACTTTTACTGTCAGACTCATTTTCATTTTGGGTCGTATCAAAAATTTGGAAACTCTTAAAGGGCCGGCTGTGGCAGAATATACTGATTAAACTGCTAAAATATCATTAAACAGCTGTTTCTCCAAGATTTTGCAATGAAAATAACATATTTTGTGGTGCCAATTTAGAAATGTTTGTAAAGAAACTTTAGGATGCTTTTTATTGCTTGACATATCGATTACAGACTATGACTAATCAAGTAATCAAGTAAGGCTGAGACCACATATGTGAAAATTTGCAGTAAAATCAGAAAAGAATTTGGAGATTTGTTGATTTTGTGTGAATTTTACAGATTTGTGCTGTCCTTATTGTCGAGAGGGCCACATAAAAAGCTCTGATGGGCCAGATTTGGCCCCTGGGCCTCAAGTTTGACACAAGTTTCAACTAATATGTTAAAAAATAGACATTTTTTAAAAACTTACACAGTGCAGATTTAATGTATGTTGCTGGTATTTTATAATAAATCAAAACTAAACTCCACAATTATGAGCTCAGTTGTATTTTTGAGGTTTTATTACTGAATCACCTTTAATCATTTGCTCTCAGTTTAATCCATGGAAAATATTTAATCTGATTTCATTCCTACAGCATGATGCTACAATGAACACATTTCACTTTGCGAACACAGTGTTCAGCACTATGTTTACCCTAAACATTATGTTTTGCACCAACTTATTGTTTATTTCAGGTCATAAAGGCCTAGCAGCTGTCCAGGTAACTGATTCTCACCTGGATTTCTGCAGCTACTCCAGTTACCTCATGCATCTTGCTGATTAATGCTGTTTTTGTGTAGAATGTCTTGGAATATTGTTTAACAGCCTGATCCTGCTTTGAACCTCATCTTATCTCTGACTTGTTTATAACCTTTATTGATAACATTTGTTCTCGAACAAACGTCAGAAGAGCTGGATTTATACTGACACTAAACCGCACTCTATAACCAATTAACTTTTTCACTAAGTTGTTATTAAAAATCCATGAGTTGGGCTTATATTTAAATGATAAATCTGTTAAATCTAAATCATCCTCAGTTTACTCTGCTGCTGTTTTCTGTAATTTCATGCTGCGACCCAGTTTGCAAATATTGATTGAGCTTACATGAACCTGTGTGCCATTCAACTTTCCCATCTTTCAAAGACAAAAAAAATATGTTTCCAGCATGACCGCCTGCTGTAAGGGGAAAACTTGACTTTAATACCATTTAACTCACAGATCAGCAACTGACGGCGTTTATCTTGGCTCCATTTACTGTACAACCACCTTTATCCGGTTATGAAGCTAAAAGCAAAGTCCAACAAATATCAGTAAGCTTCTATCACACTGATATTAATCAGTAATTCTATGTACTGTAACAAAATTTATGGCAATGACTAGGACATTATAAAAGCAAACCTTTTCTTTCGCTGGGTGCTCACAGTTCACCACTGCAGCCTCAGGTAAGCAGAATCTTTAAAGAGAGCAAACAGTGATCAATAAGCTGATTATTGGTGATTAAATGTGTTTGTCAGGCACACAAAGAACCTTAAAAGTTACTGTTTCTTTTACAGGATGTTAAAGTTTGTGTTGCTGCTCCTGACCCTGTCAGGTAAGAGCTTCATTTCTCACTTTTTTGAACTTAACACCAGCTTACTGTACATTTAATCAATATAGTGGGTCAAATTGGTAATCTTTTTAATTAATTCAAGATATTTTTATTTTTCTATTAATTTATCTCTGTAGTGATTTATTGTCATGCCAACATAACTGTGGCAAAGCAATGGCTGAACTTTGACCATTATTGATTTATTATAGATTACATAAATGATGCATTCATATCAGGAAGGTACAGTTGTAGGTTACTGATGTAACAGCTGGAAAAAGTCTTAATTTAACGTGAAATTATTAAGAGTTTTGTTAAAATAATCAGGCATTCATCCAAATGTTCCCTTCTGTAACCCACTATAGGTCTCCAAGCTCGTCCAATCGCAGCTCCTGGACAGCGAATGTCTTCGTCTGACCGTCACCCAGATGGCTTTAAAAGGAGCGTTGTACACGCCGCCGTCCGTGAACGTGTTCCTGATGGATTCAGACAAGGAACGGAGCCATCCAGGAAGTTCCTTGTTGACCTGAACACTGGACTTGTTAAGGAACACATCAGTGAGATGGGAAGGAGAGTTGGTGGGTACAGACACAACATCAAATCCTACCATATATATATATTTGTGATGGAACAGCCTATTCAAAATGCAACTATAACAGATCCCTTTAAATCGTGTAAAACATTAATAGTCTTCAATGTTTTCAGCATTGCTTAAAAAAACCTTTACATCAGCAATGCCTTCTTTTCTCAGTCCCTGTCGATGTTCCAGCCCAGAGAAGAGAAGCAGGCTGGATTCGAGTGGAGAAACCCTCAACTGTTGATGGTCCTGAAACTCTTAGACAAGAAACTAAGTCCAGAATGTCAATCCCAGTTGGTTTTAC
The DNA here is from genome assembly GCA_903066825.1 of Alfaro cultratus. Lineage (NCBI taxonomy): Eukaryota > Metazoa > Chordata > Actinopteri > Cyprinodontiformes > Poeciliidae > Alfaro > Alfaro cultratus. The sequence goes on along the minus strand of CAEFZX010014454.1, from coordinate 240,175 downwards.
ACAGGGAACTGAACCAAAGATGTCAATCCCAGTTGGTTTTAGACAGGGAACCGAGCCAAAGATGTCCATCCCAGTTGCCTTTAGACAGGGAACCGAGCCAAAGATGTCCATCCCAGTTGCCTTCAGACAGGGAACTGAGCCAAAGATGTCCATCCCAGTTGCCTTTAGACAGGGAACTGAGCCAAAGATGTCCATCCCAGTTGCCTTTAGACAGGGAACTGAGCCAAAGATGTCTATCCCAGTTGCCTTTAGACAGGGAACTGAGCCAAAGATGTCCATCCCAGCTGACTTCAGACAGGGAACTGAACCAGAAATGTCCAACCTAATTGAGCTCAGAAAGGAAGCTCAGCAAAATATGCAGCTTCCAGTTGCTTTCAGACTGGCAACTGAACAAAAGTGGTCAATGCCAATTGGTTTTAGAGAGGGAACCGAGGAAAAGATGTCCATCCCAGTTGCCTTTAGACACGGAACAGAGCCAAAGATGTCAATCCCAGTTGCCTTTAGACAGGGAACTAAGCCAAAGATGTCCATCCCAGTTGCCTTTAGACACGGAACTGAGCCAAAGATGTCCATCCCAGTTGCCTTTAGACACGGAACTGAGCCAAAGATGTCCATCCCAGTTACCTTTAGACACGGAACTGAGCCAAAGATGTCAATCCCAGTTGCCTTTAGACAGGGAACAGAGACAAAGATGTCCATCCCAGTTGCCTTTAGACAGGGAACAGAGACAAAGATGTCCATCCCAGTTGCCTTTAGACAGGGAACTGAGCCAAAGATGTCCATCCCAGTTGCCTTTAGACAGGGAACTGAACCAAAGATGTCCATCCCAGTTGCCTTTAGACAGGGAACCGAACCAAAGATGTCCATCCCAGTTGCCTTTAGACAGGGAACCGAGCCAAAGATGTCCATCCCAGTTGCCTTTAGACAGGGAACTGAGCCAAAGATGTCCATCCCAGCTGACTTCAGACAGGGAACTGAGCCAGAAATGTCCAACCTAATTGAGCTCAAAAAGGAAGCTCAGCAAAAGATGCAGTTTCCAGTTGCTTTCAGACAGGCAACTAGAGTCCAGACCCACAAAATGGCCTGCAAAGGGGAGATCATCAGTGGAAGATGCTACCAGTTCAACCCCAATTCGCTGTCCTACAAAGATGCCCAGGTAAGTCTGCTTACAGGACTGTGAAACAGTATTTGCTACCCTACAGATTTCTTCTCTCTCTGTTGGTTTGTTTAATGGCACTTAAATGTTTCAGATCAAACAAATTCTACAATCAAAGAAAGATAACCTGAAAGTAGTTATCAAATCAATTGACTATTTAATTTATGAAGGTTGAAATAACATCCAAACCAATGTGATAAAATTACATCTTAAACCTAAATGATGACATCCACAATTAGCAATAAGTGTCTTACATCATTCATTCCCCCCCTGGAAGAGTTGTTAATGAACTCTTGGAGTAATTTTGGTAGACCGGCTACTCCTACCAAATTCACTGTTCCATATTTTTGCCATCTTTGAATAATGGCTCTGTGGTTCCAGCCTTCGAAATGGCTTTATAACCCTTTTCAGATATCTCTGTTTCTAATTTGTTCTTAATTTTCTTTAGCTAAAGACAATTTTAAATAATTTAGCTACTTCATGTTGTGAGCCAGGCTCTATATAGGAGATTTATTGACTTTACTGGTTTGCCAGTAATCAGAACTTCATAACTAAGTTCTGCATAACTCCTTACAGGAATCATAAAACTCCAGTTGTTAAATGTTGCTTGAAACAATGTTTCCTTTCAAATCTGAAACATTTCCATTCTCTCCACTCCACAGGCCTTTTGCAGAAATCTGGCCCCCGATGCTGAGCTTGCCTCTATAACAAATGGAGACCTCCATTCCCGACTGGTTTCCCTGGTGACCAAAGGAGGCGAGAACAACCCTGTGTTGACCTGGTTGGGAGGCATAGTCAAGGCAAGTTATTTTCACAAACTGGAAGATGAGGCAGACATCTCCCTCTCTAGTGAAGTAATCTATCTACAAAACCTTTTTATTCAAGGACTGATGACGCAAGCTGACTGTGCAGCAAAAAGAGGCCAAGGAGAGTGTCATCAGATATCTTATCAACAGAATATATTGTGTTATTCTTACCTTGGTGAAACATTGACCCTTGAACCTTTATTTGGAAGAGTTGCACACTTTTCTGTTTCTGGGAAAGGCCAAAATGTAAAAACATTAGTGGATGATTGGAGTTATACTTCCAGCTACAAACTTAAGATTTTTACATTTATACATCAGCAGGCAACAATCTGGGGATCACTGGGTGTTTCAACAGGATGATGATGGAAAACACAGGGAATGTCCCTGGAACATCGCCATAAACGTTCGTCTACCGAACAAGGATGATGTTTCATTTTGACATTTGGCCAGCGTTAGCAGATGACGTTCACTGAAAGTAAAAATAAAACATGTTCCCTGGACGTTTAATGGCGCTTCATTTTGACGTTTGGTGAACGTTGTCTGCAAAACATCGTAGACAACATTCACAAAAATGACTTATTACTGATATCAAAGACTACCAAGGCAAAAGTAATGTTAAAAAACCAATTTATTCTACTACTTTCATTATAAAAATGTAACTGGTAAATTTTAATGCAATGGGATTTGGACACATTGAAAATAATATTAAAAACTTAAAGGATAACATTTTAAAACATGCTATGCTTGGATAAATACCTTCTGAGTAAACATAAACTGTACACAAGTAAGAGTAGTACTACTTTGATATATTTACATAATAGGTTTTCGAAGTTGCTATTTTGAAAACATTCAAAACCAACCAAGTTAATTAAATTTCACCTGAAATTCTAACTATTTCACCATTATAGATAGGTTGGTATTATCCATTAAAACCCCCAAATGAACAGCATTTATCTAAGAAAATATGCAAACTTTTGACTTCGAATGTTAATGAGGCTGTAAAATGTTTGCTTGGCGCCTCAGAACCAGCAGGCCTCGTGGGTCGATGGGTCAAAATGGAGCTACAGCGACTGGATGCCGGGACACCCCAACATTCACGCTGACAAACCCGCCTGTGTCGAGATGTTCAAGATCGGTACGAAACACACACCAGAACAGAACTTCACCAGGAAAAAACTGAATGAATCATAAATAGAATAAAAATCTGACTCATATTTTATCACTTTTCTGTTTTGTGTCCTTACTCGTGTTTTCAGATGAGAGCTGGTGGAGTGTGGCGGATTGTGACCTGAAGAGGGCGTCCCTCTGCTCGTACCCCGTCACTGTGTAAAAATCAAAGAAACAGGAAGTGATGTCAGATGTCCTACAGCGAAAGAGTATCTCCAAATCTGCTGTACTCCTCAGATCGAGCTACTTACCGCATCATGATTGAATCTCCTTAAATAAAACCAAGCATGCCACAAATAAATGTTTATTTCTTTTTTTTATTTTTCAGCTTTATTGTTTAATGTAGCAAAAAAACTTAATATTTTGTCCATAAAATGAAAACAAAACTTCTTAACTTAGACAAGACTTTAATGATCATTTCCCACATGTGTATACAAAGCAGTTTGTACAGATTAGGGAGCCAAGGTAAAACAATTTTAGTACCTAGAAAGTGCAAAAAGGACATTTAAAAGACGCTGAAATAAAAATCATGCTGTACATTATATATATTTATATATATACTGTATTCATAAATAATCACAGATATACACACATCCATTTAGGTGACACTCACAGAGGATGCAGCTAAGACACAAAATAGTATTTCTGATTATTATTTAAGTCCAATATCATTGGTTCCTGTTGAGACTGCTGAGGTTGGACACGTGGAATGCTGCGTAAAGTCGTAAAGTTTCAGGGATAAATGGCTTCATGACAGATCTAGCTCTATTGTTGACACGACTGGCTTGAAGGCACTCCGTTTGTTGCAGTCGTGGAGCAGCTCAAACAGTGGCGAGAATGATAAAATTAATAATAAAAAAAAGTATTCAGAAAACAATTTAAGCACCTTTCACAGAAATCTCAAGGAAGATGCAGCTTGGTGTCTGCACTCCCCCGAACTGTGACGTTTAAATAAAGTAGTAAATACAAATTACAGGAAAAGAAAACAAAAATACGGTGCAAAAATAGCAATGTCATCTGTAGCTGCTTCATACTGCAGAGTAAATAACTCACTTACACTTTAACAAGGCATGCAAACCACACTTGATGCCCTGTAAAAAGAAAACTTCACCGATTATCAGTCATGATGAGAAACAGAAATGAAAATATCAGAGGATGCTCTGTGCAGCGATGGAAGCAAATTAGTGAGACGCCGTCCTGGATAGAGCAGAAGGAAGACTGGAATCAGAGACAGGAAGAAGAAGATATCGACAGGCACGCGACGAAGGAGCTGTATTGCTGCTAACACTGACATCTCAGAAAGCCCTTTCTTCTCTTCCTTCTGCAACAAGTTAGAGAAATTTAAAAAAAAAATATGCCAGGAGAATAAATCAGGCTACTCATAAATAAACGCAAATTCAAGTAACTCAAAAACATTCAGCCGGTTTTTTCCTGTTAAATCGTCAGATTAATGTAGTGTTTAGTGACAAAACGAAACGTCAACGCTGATTCATCTCAGTGTTAATTAAAGTATGCCTCGATACAATTGTATGTTTTTACAGTGCTGACCATTTTTACTGGCATCCCTGGCTAAGATGTGTAGAAAAACTTACATCTTTCATTGCTGTAGCAGATTTTCAGAGTAAAACCCGACATTAAATTGATCGGGTGATATATTCATCCTTATTCTGACAAAATCTTCAGTAAGAAAAACTGTCAGCCTAACAGAAAAATCTTTAGTTTCACTCAAAGTTGCCCAAATCTTCCCCAAAAGTAACAACTGGAAATGCAGGACGGTAAAAAAAAATATCAAACCTTCAAGGCTATAATCGTGGATTTTGCTAAACTTTACAAGGACTTTGGTTGGATGAGCATAAATTCAATCTTTTGTGCAACAACTTTTGGTTGTGAAACAAAGACTAAATATGAGAAAAAGAACATGAAGTACGATGCAGGACAAAAAACATTTTAAAATCATGGCTTCAAGGATTCTTCATTTAATTTGATGGATTTTTGAAACACCAGAAAATGTTGAACATCTGGTCAAATCAACTGGGTGAGAATTTGCTACTGCAATGATAATTTTTTCCTTACACATCTTTCCAGGTGTGCCAACAAATGCTTCTGTATACAAAAGCATAGAAGAAGGCATAGAGTTTAGTCTTACTGCATAAGGCTGCGTGGCGGCAATTCTCAGCCGACATAAACCGACCCATCTGTCAGACTCAAAAATAAAGGTCACTTGAAACTAGATTTTAAAACAATGCTTCTCATGCACACACACACAGACACACACTAGTTTGATTGTTTAAAATAGTGAGGAATGAAGAGGGAATAAGTAGTGTACCACAGCGCCAGCGCCTTGATGGTCGATTCAAAGCAGGAAAACAAAATAAAAATAAAGATGGAGATGCAGGTTTTTATGAATCAAGCACCTGTTTAACTTGGGGGGAGTTATGGATAAACTTAAAGGGATCTATGAAAATTAATAAGAACCAGGTGTGAAGGGGAGGCGGGAGTGTGTGGTTGGTCTGGGATCAGTTGCTCTCCTGCTGCGGGTTGTACTCCGTCTCCGTCGAGATCTGAGTCAGCCTCTTGCTGGAGCCCCACAGCTTTCGTGTGATCTGGTTCGATCGCATCTGGGAAGAGTGGAGGAAGGAGGAAGGAGGGAGGAAAGAGGAGGCGGGGGAGAAAGGTGTGAAGTCAAAAGAAATAAAAGAAGGAGGGAAAGGGAAAAAAGGAGGGATGTGATTCATGATAGGAGCTTGATTGACTTGTGAGGTAATTTAAATAAAACAATCAAGGCTTGATTCACTTCAGTGAGTCAATCTGGTCAAACAAAAATGAAGGAAAGTGAGAAGGTGCAATGATTGACATTTAGCGATTTTGGCACAAGGTTATCCTTATTAGTTTTCTTCGTCTTATGGCTTTAGTTTGCAGGAGTTTCACAGCATATCTGTTAATGTCCAACTGGAGTCAAACACTAAAAAACTGAATGAGATAAGAAAGGAAAAAAGTTGTTTTGATTTGATCCGTGTGGCTCAGACGTCAGTGTGTTTGCAGTGATTTCGCAACAGTAGGTGACAACCGTCCCTGAGGAGGAGAGGCGAGTCTGTGGAGGAGTGAGCGGGTGTGTGTGTTTTATCTACAGCGATTACATAGGGGGATGGCGGGAAATAAAATAAAAAAAAAGCTGCAACATGCTAGGGTCTCTGCGGGCTGGACATGGGGCTGAACACCAGCTGATCCCGCTGGTGGAGCAGCCGCGTTGGCGAGCGAGCTCGGAGCGGCGCCAGCAGCGGCGAGGCCATGAGCGGCGAGCCCTCCAGGCTCTGAGCGATGTAGTTCCTCAGAGAGTTCTTTACCTCCGCCGGCTTGCCCACGCCTACGATGATCAGTTTGCCGTCATCCAGGCCCACCAGGACGTGGCTCTGCTCCTTGGTGACGGAGACGCTGCGGACGGGAAGCCGCATGGCCATAGGCTCCGAGCAGAGAGACAGGCTGCGCAGCAGAAACGGCCGAGGTTATCACAGTTAGCTAAAAACAACCAAACAACTGAAACCGAGAAAAAATTTTCATTAATTTACGTAAATAAAAATGTTAATTAATGGGGAAAACTATAACTAACCAGAACAATACTGTGTGTTTATGAAACTAATTAAAACATGCTGAAATTATATAATCTGGACCTAAAAATTTACTGAAGTATGAAAAAACTAAAACTACTACTATATAAGCACAATACAAGCATTTCATATCAGTCAATATCAATAATTATTGATTAGGTTTTTGTTTTAAATATCTAAAATACATTATTGACTCTGTGCTGCTGTTTCTTTATTTTTAAACAGTTATGAGGCGAAACCTTAAACTGCTGCTGCGCCACTTCCTCAACAGGCTGTTGCTAGGTAACCACAGAACAAGTGAGTTGCTTGGTAACCACAGAATGAGTGAGTTGCTAGGTAACCAGAGAGCAAGTGCGTTGAAGCCACCAACCTTGCTAAGCTAACCCTGAGAGATTGAGCAGCTAAAGCCTTTCCTCTGCCTACATCTCCCAGAATGCTTTGAGGTTCAGTGAATATTCTATATGTTGAATATTCTATTAGCTGTATATCTATTGATACTGATTATGTATCTATGGTAATAAATAGTTATTGATTTATTGTCCAGACTTTAGTATAACTAATAAAAGCTAAACTGAAAATAAAGAATATTTAATTAATACTAATAAAAACTAATTAAATTAGACAAATAGTCACAACAAAATAAAACGTAAGCCACAATGAAAAACCCAGAACTATTACAAACCTGCCACAATAAATCATGATGCATCATTCTCCCTTTGCATTTATGACCTAATTTGCCACTTAAATTCAAACAAAATAAAGTTTGCGGTTGTAAAACGGAGGAGTTTTAATACTTTAAATAGTTGTCAGAGACAGAGGTCTTACCAGAATAAAGCAGCTGTGTTGCTTACCTGTAGAGATCCCGGATGGACAGGTATCCCTGCTCACTCCCGATGATCACATACTCCCCTGAAACACACATATCCGTCACCTGCTCCTTCAGCCGCTCGCTGGAGAGGTGCTTCCCGTTCACGGAGTAAAGATGCAGCGTGTTTTTATCCTGGAGAAAAAGCAGCAAACACACACCATAGCTCAGAGTCATGCAGCTCTAAAGGTGCTTCATATGTATATAAGCATGGATTTACTTTGAGTGTGGCTTTGCCCTCCAGACAGGTGTGGACCAGCAGGTGACCCTCCCAGGACACGGCCAAGTGGAGGATGGATAGTGGCAGGGAGCTGTCGCACGGCGGCCGCAGGCAGCGCATGTACTGACCTCGACGCACGGTGTGGATGATCACCGTACCGTCCTGCAGGAAGAGGAACTGAGGTAACCTGAGGTAAGGTGGAAGTATCATGGGGAACCCCAAATAATTCAGTTTCTTTAAAGAGGTGTGAGCAAAACATGACAATACTGTGTTAGGGGATCAAATCCTTATTTATTTCATATAATGACCCAAAAATTCCTGAAATTTAAACTGAACAAGTTCAAGATTTCCCCAGAAAACTTGCTAAGCCCGGTGGTTGGGAGCTAGGGTAGTCATTCATCCCGTCGTGTTTTTGAGTTAAAAAATGTTTTAAGTTGACAGGAAATTTGCAAATATCACTTGATAATTATGTGTTCCTTTATAGTTGGAAGATTAACAACTATAAAGCCAGGCTTATAATATACTGGGGGAAACCCTGAGGCATTGCTCATGTTCTACTGAAAAACTGAATATTGTTAAAAATGTGTACTTTAATAATTAAACCTAGCTTACTCATGCTGGAATCGGTTAGATATTGAATTGGGATCTGTTCACACCACTAGATGGCGACATCAGAAAACTTACTCTGGATCCAGAAACGGCCATATCCAGCTCAGTGCTGATGGCCACGCTCACCACCTCGTCCGTGTGTCCATACAGAACCTGGATAGGTTTGGACGACAGACCCACTGGAGCTCCACCCTTTAACAAACACAACACACACTTTATCACATGAAACACGTGTTGTTTTTTTAGTTTTGTGTCTTGTTAAAGACCCAACCTGCTGCAGAACCTGCCACACCATGCAGGTTGTGTCTCTGGAGCCAGAGATCAGGTGGATGCCACAGTGGTCTGTTGATAAGCAGGTCACAGCATCTGACAGGTAAACACAATAAAAACAAACATTAAAGCAGAAATTCAAGGAAAACAAACAAATGCTAAGCATTTTAGGCATTTTTATTTACCCATGTGTCGGATGTGCTGTCCCACTGTCTTGCCCTTGATCAGTGAGGTGACCCTAATGCTGTTGTCCCAGTGTCCGCCACTGAAGAGCAGCTTCCCGTCATGGGAGACGACAAACAGACCTGCTGTGAGGTCAACGCCGGGGGCAAACGGTCCTGACAGGAAGCGCTGGGTTCTACAATAAGATTAAAAAATTAAAAGAAAATTCTATTTGAATTTTCAGAGGAACCATTCATTATGTTCTGAACAGCTCTTATATAATCCAAGTTTATTTGGATCCCAATTACACTTACATATTCACATGAGTAAACATATGATCCAAAAGTTTATGTCAGAAACAAATACACAGTTAAAGCAACGCAAGACAAAAAGAAACAAAGAAAGGTGTAATTTGTAATAGAGTCCCTCTCTTCATTCATTTTGTACACAAATCTAGACGATTTTTAATTTTTTTAGGTTAAGTAGTAGCAGTTAAAATCCAAAACACAGCTCTATGTGTAATAGGTGCAGCATTCTCACTTGGTGTTGGACACTGTAGGGTCCTTAATGAAGGTGAAATAGTTGGAGATGTTCTTATTGTAAGGCAGCCACCCATGGGTCCCCAGCAGGCAGTTCTGGCTCACAGTCACCTGAAGGCACCAGAAAAAAAACAAAATATTTATACCTCTAACTTTTCCACATCCAGTGTACTTTATGTGACTTTTTGAAGTGTGTGGGCTCACCATTGTGTCAGGGCTTCCCTGGGTGATGAACGAATGGGACTGATTCTTTGGCACGACGGCTTTAACCAGCGGCACGTTGTCGCTGATGCCCTGTGTAGGCGGGACGTTCACGCATAAGAACACGATGGAAGCATTTTATTAAATGAAAGAATTGTAAATACCTCAACAAAGAAGGACTTGAGGTCGCTGAGGTGTTCGAACATGTTGAGAGGACTCGAGTCCTGCTGAGCCTTCCTCTTCTCCACTTCCTCCTGAGAAAGGCGAACCGGATGGGGCTCCTGCGGCCAAATCATTATGTCAAGGTCCCTTTATGTTAAATATTTTGGAGATATTATGCATCAGACAGGGGTCTGCACCTTAAGTAACTGGCAGGGTGTCTGACCAAAGTTGCTGATCATGCCTTCAACAGCTTTTCGCTCCTTTTCATCTGTGATTGCGTCCAAGTCCACAGCTCCTGCAAACACAGCAGGCTTAAAATAAATACAACAAACGGATGGATGGATTGGCAAACACCTAAATAAAATGACAGACATCAGATTTGTAAGGTTATTTGTGGAAAACAACATTAAAGCCATTCTTCCTTTCGCTGTCAGAGGAAGAATGATGAAGGTGAAAAATTCTCATTGGATGTGAGAGTGAAAGCTGTGTCATCTGATTAGTAAGCCGGATTAAATTATACCGGCTTGCTTTCCTACCTTCAGGAAAATGCTTAAAAATAAACATTATCATAAAAAGGTGCTTAAATGTAAATATCCAGTTACTGCAGCACATGTTTTCATGCTGCCACAGAGCTAACATTGGAATTTACAAACAGAAAACCAAGCATAACTACCTTCACTTATGGATCTTTGATGTGATTATCGATAAGTGTCATTATGACAAAAAAATGGGATGTTTACTACCACTTACCTTCATGCAGACGAACATGTGGTAGCTGCCGTCGATTACAGTTTTATTCAGCTGGACATGAGGTCAATATAGGCCATTATCCATTTCTGGCATTATTCCAGACTGTTTGGTTTTAGTAATGTATTAAATTGCATTCCCCCCTCTAAACGCTCTGATAGTGTTGGACCATGATTTCCTATTATTTCCCCCAAAATCTCTGGTTAGCAATGACAAACCCGGCAATGTTGCCGGAGGTTCAGTTCCTCCAAATAAGGGCCATGTGCTTCAGAACAAATAGCAACTGCTGATTGGTCAGTTGCTGACAAACCCCCTGGAATGATTGACAGGTGATGTTATGTCAGTTACTAGAGCTGCAGTGCGTTACCTTCGTAAGTGCAGTAGTAAAAGACGTTGAGTGCCTCAACAGCTGCTGGGCCCCTCTGTTTGTAACCAAAGATCAGATCGATCCACTCGTGGAGGTGGGCTGAGACATACTCTGACTCCTGATAACGTAAACACACATGAGCTGCTGTTTGCAGTTACACCACACCAGCAGGAGTCCAATCAGGCCTCACCAGAGCTTTGCGGTGCTTGTAGATGAAGTCCTCAGGGGATTTGGCCCATTTAGGGAGAACAACGTTGTGTACCCTCTCCTTAGAGATCTGCAGGCGGCCTAGATCGAAATCTGATCAGATAAAAATATGGAGGGTTAATAAGGAACATAAAGGGTAGGTGTTAAAAAAAACTTACCAACTCACCATTTTGGTTCTCCAGAAATTCAGGGAAGTAGAAGAACTCTGGGATGAGCTCCTTGACATCGTTGGGGTTGTCCATGAGGGTTTGCCACGTCGCTGGGATGGAGTGGAACTGGCGGTCGGCGCAGTCAAACCTGAGACGAGTCAACATGTGTGAGCTAAACCGCTAGCAAGAAAGAAAGAGGATGACGGAGAACTCAACCAGCCTCACCGTCCACTCTGCAGCTGGATGTGCAGCGAGGTGAAGGGCTCCACTCGGATCATGTAGTGCATCACTCCAGCAGCGTTAGAGTAGTGGGTACCATAATGGAAACGGTCTATGGTGCCTGTTGGGTCCTCAAAACTTTCATACCTAAAGGTACAAAATGAGAGGTTGAACTTCATGGAGCTGAGTCAAAGGTTTTAAGGAGGATACCTCAACAGGAAAATGATTAGTACTTCTCTCTGACTGCTTTAGCATTGCGTTCGTTCTGCACAGCCACCGGCTTCGATAGATCCCTGAACACCCGCGGGTCAGAGAGGTCCAGCTCCTCTGAGCTGTAGTCGGCTAGAATCCAGGGAAACTGGACAAACACACAACATCCCTTCAGATACTCGTACATCAACGTACATCAACGTACATCAACGTACATCAACGATTTCACCGTGAGAAACCGAGTTCTCAACGTACCACTGGGTACTGCGAGAGGTCGTTGTACGTTCTGCCTGCAATAGTGTTGAGCTGCATTAAGTAGTCGAAGTTGGAAATCTCTCGGTTCACCCATTTCTGAAACAAGATGGGAAATGTACATTTAGAAACAGAAAATTAATTGTGCAAAGTGTTTCATGTGGTTCTAACTGAATAAGACCTTATTGGTAAAGCTGCACAAATATTTTTTAATTGAACCAATAAACTTTAGGTGTTAATGTGATATTTAGCTTCTTCGGGCATTTTTTTAACCAAAGGATGACAAAGTTTCGCATGTTTCATCAACTCAAGTGTAAGACTTTTTAAGACCATTTTGAATTAAATTTAAGACCTGTACCATGACAGAAATGTACAAAATTCGTCCAGCCAACTGTCAAATAAATTTGGATAGATGCAAAAAATCTAGCTAGATAGCTAGCAAGAGCATGTTATCAGCCAGGTTGTGGTAGCATCAGCTGACTTGAGTCACAGAACAAAAAGAAAATGTCTTAGTGTGACTCAAACTTTTAAGGCTTTTTAAGGATCCACAGACAACCTGATGGTATCATCAAGTTATTTTGCAACGTGAAACTGAATTTGAATGTATGTAATTTGATCTGATCCTGTAATATACAGTATGTTTATATTGGAGCATTTAAGTGTAATCAGCTGTTTTTCCACCTGTGTGAGTCCAGAGGCCTTCAGGAGCTCCTGAGGTGATCGGGTCCCATAAAGGCTGAGCGATCGCAGCAGCAGCATGCGGCTGTACACTTTGTTCCTCGTCTGTAATAAAAAACCCCAAAACATTTAAAAACTGCAACTATTTTTCTAGTTTAAAAAGATAAAGAATGACATATACACTCCTAGTAAATTGTATTACCTCTTTTTTAAAGTTCAGGAAATAATTGGTTTGGTCAATGAGGAAGATTTCAAGAGCTGAGCGACGCAGGTTGTATCGTCGGAGGTGGACCTCCCGGATCTGTGATAGCGGCCATTTAAAGTCGTGGCCCACTCCTTTAAAGAAACAGATGATTAAATCAAGAAGTTAACTTAGTTTTTCCACAGGTTCAGTCTTCTCCTCACCCTCCTCCTTCTCCTGGCTGCTGTCATAGAAGTAGATGTGCTGAGTGGTGAGCTCAAGACGGCCTGGGACGACGTCCACCACCGTCACCAGCTCACAGTCCTCCCACAACACCATTTTCTCCTTCTGACCCGCCTCCTCTGCTTCGGCCCTACAGGATACAGCAGAACAATACAGACACATTAACACTGTATCTCAATTTCTATTATTCATAAAGGTGTTTGGTTATTTATCTGACTGGTTGCTAGTGGCAGCAGGGTCATCCTCCGGCAGATCCAAGATGTCGTCCTCCAAGTCGCTGACTTTAACTTGCTTCACAGCTTCTAGCAGCAGAGACTCTGGATTCACACGCTGCTGATGGACGCCTGAGTGGATCGGAGAGAGAAGACGGAATAAAACCTGACTAGACTGACTCAGGTGACATCACAATGACGAGGACACGCTTGTCTTACCCAGGTTGTCTCTCAGAGCGCTGGCCTCTCGGTGAGGGTCATAGTTGTAATTGCGAACCAGCTTCAGCCTCATTCTGGAGAAGTTTTCAGCACTGGACACTCTCCAGTGCGTCTCGTCTTGTAGTCTATTGGAAACGGTTCAGAAATGAGGAATCGCTAGAAGCTTCGCAATTGCAGAAACACAACTATTTGTGGATTTAAATGAGCTTCTCCAGATTCCAGACATGTCTGTAGCTCATTCCAGCATAAGACTTTCAGTGTTTTGAATTTTAGAAAATGAAAGGAGGAAAAGTGCAGAGAAGCATAGTGTACCTGTCAGCCCATGGACCCCTTTCACACACCAAACCCCGCCGCGCTGCCTTCCACTGCCTGAGGGTGGCGTTGTTTTGACTGTGTTGCTGCTTCAGCATGTTGTTGTAGCGCAGGTTTTCTTGCCGGCTGCGGCGCGAAAACGGCTCCACAAATTGTTCCTAGTGGCAGAAAGGACATCGGTGAGTTTCTTGTTTCATTTTCATCGTGTCGTCAGAACGGTCGGCTCACCTGGAAGCGGATCTTGCTCTCTCCTCTTTCCCTTTCCCTCTTGTGCAAGCTGACCATGAAGGCCTCATAACACTCCTTCCAGTACAGAGCCAAGGTCTCATGACCCTGACTGAACATCTCGATTTCATACTGCTTCATGTAAGGAATGATCTGCAGTCGGCAAAAACAAAAGATCGTGTTTATTTTTGCATCACAAATCATGAAAAATAAATTCCTTAGCAGCAGAGAATCTGAGATTCGTACGTATTTGTCGAGGTAGACGCGCCACTCTGGCGAGTTGCAGTACAGCTTGAAGTCCTCGAAGAAAGACGGGCTGCCGTTGGTGTCGGGCAGCTGAGGCAGGTGCAGCTCCATGTAGAGGAGGCGGTGGACTTTGGAGAGCAGCGTCCGCAGAACAGGAACCAGGAAGGAGTAGGTCTCCTCGGTTTGCTCCTGGATGGTTCGCCGCAGGATTCCCTCCAGCTTCCCCAGCAGGTAGCAGGCCTCGTCCTGACTTGACACTTCTTTAGTTTGCAGGATGCCGTTCAGTTTGGCTGAGGCCAAAGCACACACCTGAGAAAGATTTAGGTCATTATTTATTTTATTTAATTCATATAAAGTTTAAAATCAACACGACACACTTTGACATAAACAAAGGATTTAAAGACATTTTATTTGAAAGGGTGACATCACGTTATTGCAGTGCATTTTTCTGTAAATAATTACACTTTTAAAGTGAACTTGCATTAAAAGTGTAAACTTTGCATTAAAACTGAATTACTTACTTCCTGACAAAAGTTATAAACATTTATGAAGACTCCATGTCAGTCTTATAAAATGTTACTGTTTTGAATGAAAAGGAGGAGTTGTATTTTCTATCCCTTCTCTTCTTTTCTATCCCTTCACAGTTACATTGGATTTAAGTTTCTAAATATGAAGAAAATTCACCTCTGTGTCTTCCTGAGCCATGAAGCCCAGTAGGAGTCTCAGTCCAACTTGCGAGAGCTGGAACCACTGGGTTCCAGCAGAGTACCACACCATGAGGCAGTCCATTAGTGTCACAGCTTCTTCTAGCACCTTATCGGTCCACAGCGCCGGGTTGACCAAGCCCTCCGCCTGGAGGAAGTCCTGCACGATGTGAAGCAGGCGAACAGCGTTCTCAGTGTGCTGTGGTAGCGAAGCAGCCGAGGCTTCCCGGTTATCTGTCACCGCCCACTCCAACATGCGCTCCAAGAGACTAGAAAACAATGAAGCAACAGTTAATGAGGTTATCCTTCAAAAAGTATTGGATATGATTCCCTGGACCGGACGCTGACCTGAGCTTGATCTGGTCGACAGGAAGCAGCAGCTCGTTGGCAGTCCCCAGTTTGGTGAGAGCTGAGAACACCTGGCCCCGCTCCAGCCACGCCGAGTCGTCCGAGCCCTCGACTCCTCGCCACATCACGCACAGGACGATCTCCAGCAGCATGCTGCAGAGCTCCTCCTCCGCCCTCTACAGGGCGGCAAGAGACAGACATTTCCTCACTGTATCATTAAATGAAGCTCCTTTATGGTACAGTTACACCAGGGGACATTGAAACTATCCTGCAGGTTTTCTACTGACTTCTGGTGAAATCCCCAAAGAGCGCAGATGAAAGTGAACAGTGGTTCCCTGAGGAAGCAGTGACCTTTCATTCACTGTGATGGAAGCTCTTGTTGTTTAACGCAGTCATGAAAATGTCTAGTATTAGCTAAAACGCTAAAGTTAGCTAAAACGATGTCAGTAGCATGTGAGATATCTCTAGCATGTTGACTAACACTGACTTACTCCATGATTTAGTATGATTGGTTTAGCATTCATATATAAATGAGCTAAAATGTTAGCATGAAGGCTATTGCTAACATGCCAATGAACTGCTTTGTTTGCATTTCGGTGGTAAGTCTAGTTAAAGTATATTGAACTCTGGACCAAAATGTGTTTCTATGAAAAGTTGGAGGCGATAACTACAACAAAATAAAGTTTCATATTTATTAAAGTGGAATTAATACACACAAAATCTAAAATTACTCTAAAAACTACTAATAATTTTCCTCTCCATAATTGTGAACTGATGTGTGTTGGTTTATCACATAAAATCCCAACAATACACAACAAATGTTTTGGCTATTATGTGACAAAAAGTGCCTTCTTGTAAGGCAGTGTAATGTTTAAGAAATCCAGGAATACTGACTAACCACAAGATCGACTTGGATGAGAATCATTTCAAAGACCAAAACAGAAATAAAAATAACCTGGAATCAGTTTTAAAAAGTCAAATAATGAATTTGTCTGATCTCACCTCAACGTTGTTGAAGGATTCCCCCAGTGAGATATTGTCACTAAAGAGGAATCCGTCTTCAGTAAAGGAAGATGTTGGCTCTTTATCCCCAGAGCTCCCAGGGAGAGGCTTTGCCGTTTCCAGGGGCGACGGCGTACTGGGCATGCTCCCTGGCGTTTGGTTGCCGCTCTCTGCACCTTCAAAGGCCTGAAGGTGTGACAGATCCAATGTCAAGCCCCCCGATTTACCCAGCACCCACGGCTTGACCGGCAGCTGCGGCTCGGTGGAGGCAGAGGAAGATGGCGTGTCCAGCAGCGAGATGACGTCTCCATTGTCCAGGCTGTCCACGGAGCGGGCGTCTCCCACGCTGAGTCGGTCGTCCTCCAGGCGGTCCAGGCGGCCGCTGCTGCCAGTCCGCGGCCTCCTTTCCAGCGGCAGCTCCAGGCGGTTATTGCTGCTGCCGCCGTTACGGTTTAAGTCAAAACTGCAGGTGCTGGCTGTATCGGAGCTGCGCAGGGTGAGGGACCCCTCGCCTCGCAAGTACAGGCGCATGAGCGTGTCCTGCCAACACTGCTGCTTGGAGATCTGATGGGCGGCGTCCTGTTGGGACTGAAGCAGCTGGTACACCTGAAGACAGGAGGTAAGGGGTTAAACTTTAAGAGTTGCCTCTCTTAAAGGAGAGGCAGTATTATGTATTTTCCAGCAACAAGGTAGTTCAAAGTGATTTACATCATAAAAACACAAAAATCAACAACTGATTTTTGTTGTTGAGATACAGAGATTTTTCCAAGTGCCGTCATTACACATCAAAATGTTAGTCAATATTTAATTTATTATGATTCAAAAGCAACTCTAACCAGGTGGGTTTTTAATCTAGATTTTCAGCTATTTTACAATTTTCTGAAAGTTTGACCCATAATGCATAAAGTGATGCATAAAAGCTGAATGCTGCTTCTCCATGTTTGGTTCTGGTTCTTTTAAGTCAAATATGACAAATGTGACTTAAAAGAAACTTGACTTCATAATTTAACTCCATGAAATCGGGCCTCTGTCTCTTTAAAAACTCCTGCTCTTCCTGAAACTCCACCTTCAGGAAGTCATCACAACATGGTTCCTTCATTAATAACATTTCTACTAGCGTTAAACTGAGAAGTAGCTCCTCTAATGAGCCCAGCAGATGTGTATTTCCACCAAGTGTCTGCTAATGGCTGCTGGCTAGTCTGAAGGAGCTGAGTGGGGGAGGAGCTGCGTCTTGAAGGAGGGTCTATGTTCACAGAGACATTTTGCACAGCTGAATGGTTACCATAGAGATTGATGCATAAAAGAATCAAGGCAACACTTCAAGAATGTTCTTGATGAGACAATAAAATTTTAACATGATATAAATCTCAAAAACCTGATTTTACATCTGATTTTAACTATTTAAAGCGGCGCATATACATCACAATGTCATCAACAAACTGCGTTAGTTGCATTTCTTACCCTCTTGCAGACAATCAGGCGCACGCTTGGCCCGGCCCGGTGTGTGAGCTGCACCAGAGCCATCAGGTCCTTGTAGTTCACAACTTGATCTGCAGAGTTTAACATTTGAGTTTATTTAATTTGAATAAACATGTTAATTGACCATTTTTAGATAAACCCAAGTAAAAGCGGACACTGACCTGTATGGAGGATCTGGTTGAGGAGGCAGCGGATCAGGGTGGGAGTGATGTGAAGCTCAGAGAATACGAGCGACAGTCCCGTGTAGCCGGCCTCCCTCAGGCGCAGCCGCTGCTTGTTTCTCTCATAAACCCGGTCGCAGCGCAGCATCCGCTCAAACAACTGCGCAGACGACACGATAAACTCACAGCATCTCTTAAAAGTAGCTCCCTCCTTCCAGGGTGGAGTCTACTCACTTTGAAGACGAGCTCCCTCAGTCGGTCTGAGTGCTTGTTGTTGAGCAGAAGCGTGTAGCAGGAATCTGCTGCTGCAGGCTCAAAGAGGAGCAGGAAGAGCTGGTCTTTGGCCGGGCTGCTCTGCAGGAGGCTGAGCAGCATCTCCAGAAGGCCACATAGCTGCAAACACAACCAAACTAGGAATGACCAAACCCGTCGCAATAAATCTATCAAAAAAATCCATACTGGTGGTTTTGCTTTTTATTTTTTAACATACTGATTAATATTTTTTGAAGGGCAATTTTGTTTACAGAGATATTATAATCCATTATATTTATGGTTTTTAGTTGTTTTGGATGTTTTAAATTATGTAATTGTGACAGGCCTAGGAATGATTTTAGGTACAGTATATGAATGAACAGGGTTTCAGTTTCAGACTTTTTTTTTCAATTCAATACCTACTTAAAACAGAAATCATAACAAAGCAAATAAAATGTAACTTTATCAACTTATATAGCCTATTTCTATATTTCTCTGACATGGGACTAATCAGGTTTAGTTAACTTCAGTAGTAATATTCAATCATAAATGAACAAAAACACTAAAGCTGGGGTTTATTTTGTGATTATAATTACAGAAATAATTGTAGATTATTATGCATCCGCGTAATAATCCGTATCAAGGTAAAGTTGCTTAAAACAAAAGTTGAGAATTTAACCTTCGATGTAAGAAACTCAGCAGTTAAAGGCCTTAGAGATTTGAATAAATTCACCTGGTCTTCATCTCCAATGGCAGCAATGTATCCCAGAATGCTGTGCATCTCTTCCTGCGACATGCCCTTGCTGATGTAATACTTGACGAGGCCACAGAGAGACGCTCTGATGGTCCGAACGTCATCGTCGCTCAGGTCGTTCTCCTTGTTGGCGTTCTTCCTGAAGAGCGGCGCAGATGATAATCAGCTTTTCCAGACTGAAACAGAAACGACTAAACTTCTGCAACGTACCCGTAATACAGCCGCATGGTGTCCAGCAGAAACTGGACTCCATATTTCTTCCTGAACTGCTTCCTGTCGTCCTTGATGACGGTAGACATGTACTGGATGTGACCTTGAGGAAAACAGGGAA
Organism: Alfaro cultratus; assembly: GCA_903066825.1. Taxonomy (NCBI): domain Eukaryota; kingdom Metazoa; phylum Chordata; class Actinopteri; order Cyprinodontiformes; family Poeciliidae; genus Alfaro; species Alfaro cultratus. The sequence goes on along the minus strand of CAEFZX010014454.1, from coordinate 220,915 downwards.
AAGTTCAATTGGGAACACGCCTCCCTCTTCCTTGAGCAGGTAAACCATCCAGGCCTCACCGATGCGCAGAGGGAAATCTCCTTTGTTCCAGATGTTGAAGTTGAACAGCAGATGTGAGTGGATCTGCTGCAGCAGAGCCTGGTTCTTCTCATAGGTCACCTGCTCAATCAGCAGCTGCACAGCGACCAGCACGCTGACGTCCACATGACCCGCTGGAAGCTGCAACCAAACAAAACAACATCCGGGCCATTAGCTTAAATCCACAAACTTCCTGATTGGCACAAAACGAGCCATTTAAGACACAAACAGGAGAACATAAAACACAAGCCGAGGTACCAAACTAGAGCTTTATAAGGCAATGTGAAACCCAAGAAACAAGATAAAGAACAAGCAGGAGAAGGAAAACACATCAGTGTTTTATTTGGATCGTTACCAGTCACTGGGTGTGGCCAACTCTACCGAAAACAACTTTCACCACATCTGAGACACTTTCATTTTTATCTGCGTCTCTGTGGAGGCTTCTATTTTCCCATAGCAACAATACTTATAGAGACATGTCTATATCACTGAACAAACAAACAGAGCGGGAATTATACCAGACAAGGGATAGAAAAGGATCAGGCAGAAAAAAAAAAAGAGGCGAGGACAAAAAGTGTGAATTCCTATAAATTCAGGGCACAAAAAGAGTACTTTATCACTTAATTCAAAGTACTCAAACTTAAACTAACACATTCTGATCTGTAAGAAAAGCACAAAAAGTCTCTTTTTTGAATTAAGTTATGACTTCAATGGCTGTTACTTAAATACAGTTCAAATTATATTAGCCTATGTGTTCCTAAATAGGAACAATCAGATGGTTCTTTTGTGTTTGGATGCATATCAGTCCAAATGTAGCCAAAAATGTAGCCATTAACTTGATTTACTCTTTGTTTCCCCTCATAGAAAGTACACCTGGCCCAGTTCTTCTGGATCAGTACTAAAGTTTCCTTCCAAGCTGGTACCACTAACATTTTAGACATCAACTCTGTGTAATCCGTTTTTATAACTCACAGAAACTGGTTCTTATTTACATGAATAACCACTAAATTTTAATCAGATGTAATATACGTGGATTGAACTTCACTATATGCAACTGAATATGACAGTAGGGATTTAAATTCTGTATTTGTGGCAAATTGGTGCTGACTAAACTGAAATTACACCAAACTGTAAAAAAGAGCATATTTTCGTGAACCAGTTCCTATGCAGGGACCTTTTGCAGCAGGACTCCCAGCGTTCCCACGCCATGCGAGTGAAGCAGGTTCTCCTGGTTGATCGGGTGTCTCTGCAGAAAGTGCTTCAGCACCAAGAGGAAAGTGGCCACCAGGTTCTTCTCCAGACGTGCCTCTGTGATGGAGAAGAAATTACGTTTCTGTCAACATGTCGCAACACGCCGCCTTCCCTGCACAGACTGTCAGAACAGACCTGAAGCTCTGTTGGATGGAAGAATGACCCAGTCCCCGTCAGCTGGGGTGCTCACATCTGGCGTGATGAAGTCTGATGCAGCTGCAGGATCGGCGCTTTGCTGGTCAGGGGTCACGGAGGTCAGCTGCTCCAGCACTGGGAAAAGCACCGGCAGCCCACCGACACAGTTGATCATATCCTGTCCCACACACAAACAAAAAAATAAGCAGAAACTTTAGTAAACTTTTTAAAAATTAACTTTGTTAGAATAAAAATGTGTCGCTCTGACCTTTATGTCCCAGTTGACCACTTTGTTCCCAGTCAGACGTCCATGCAGAGCGTTGGGAGAAAGGTCGAGACAGATGGGATTTCTACAGGCCTGTTGACAGGAAAGGGAACATCTAGTTCATATGTGGCACTTTGTTTAATCTGCATTATCATTTTGATGAACTCATGTAATCCCAGGATTGAAAGATCTGAGAGGAAAAGAGCTCCGATCACCTTGGGTGAATAATGCAGCAGCAGTTTGGCTGAAATGTCACCGAGTTCTGATTCCTGGGCTTTAAATGGAGAGACGCAGTTAGGACCTGGAAGTATCAAAGAAAAAGAAACAAAAATCCTCTTTTATTTTTGTTTGCAGTTGTTGTCCTCACAGTTTTATTTTCCATTTTGCAATCCGTAACGTTTTTCTCCGCAAGACTGTCCAGATTGAGCTTTCTAGAGTTCTCAGTTTTTTTATTTTATCATTTAAATACTAAAATTCACCATCAATTTATCAAAAATATTCCTGCAGTGAACTTCACATAGGAAGGAAGGAAAGAAAGAGAAGAAGGGAAGGAAAGAAAGAAGGAATCAATGAACAAAAGATTGAACAAAGGCAGAAGAAACAAGGAAAAAAAAAAGAAACTGAGGAAGGAAGAAAGGAAAGAAAAACAAAGAAAGAAGTAGGGAAGGAAAGAAGAGGAGGAGGAAGGAAGGATAAAAGTTGGGGGAAAAGGAAAGAAGAAAGAGCCATGGGAGTAAGGAAGGAATGTAGGTATCAAGAAAGAAAGAAAAGGAAAGAAAGAATGAAGGATGTAAGGAAAAAAGACAAACAAAAGGAGGGACAAATATTATAAAGGAAGGTTTGCAGGACAAAAGGAAGAAAAAAGCAAGGAGAGAACAGTTGATAAAAAAGAGAAAACACAAGGAAGGATAGAAGAAAAGACAAAGGAAAGAAGGATACAAGAAAGAAAGGAGAGGTAAGAAATAAACAGTAGTGTACGAGAAAAAGAAAGAAAGAATCGACACAAGGAGGAAGCAGCTAATATTTTGGCAACGTGAGAGAGAATAAAGCCTGAAAATAAACGCATCACTTCCTGCCTACCGGCACTGCAGATGGCCTTGATATGTGCGGGCTGCAGCGGCTCATGAAACACCATGACGCTCCCCAGCTGGCCCTGCAGCGACGTGGGGCTGCCCCACTCGCTGTCCTGCGTTCCGGCTGAGATCAGCTTGGTGACCGACTCGGACTTCCCGCCCAGCAGCCCGCCCCACGCCTGCGGCGACAGGATGCCGCTCAACGAGGAGCGAGCGGTGGGCGTGGCGGCGGAGGAGAAGGGCGGGTCGGGGATCTGCGAAGGAGGGGGGGTGGTGGTGCGTTGGCCGGCGGAGCCGATGCAGCAGGAGATGAACGGCTGCAGACGGAGAACAAGAAAATACAAAACCATTTAAATTCACAACCTTTAAAATGTGCAATTTTAGTTTAGTTTGCACATTAAAATGCATATTAGGAAAACAATATTAGGAAAAAATGATAAAAAGTCAAATGGGCAAAAAATATACAATCCTTCAGAAGTTGATTATAAATTTATGAAATACAATCAATTATTTATTCATTTATTTCGAAAAGACCAAAGTAAAAGCAAGAAAGAAAAAAAAAAAATAATTAAATTCTCAAGCCCAATTAACATGCAGTTTTATATTATCTGTTTCAAAAGGAGCAAGTAGAAGATACAAGATGTTATGATTTCCTGCCCATCAACTTACAAACATTTAAATCTCCAAACACCAGATAAACTTAAATTATTTCCACATTACATGACACTTAAATCTCACATTCTCAAGAATATGTAACAATTCATACCTAATCTAATTAGTAGGGATGCACCGATCCACTTTTTTCATTTCTGATACAGATATTTGAGAAAAATACAATACAGAAAAACAGCTGAACTGACTTAAAATGTTTCACAGACGTAAATGTACCGAATTACAAATTTACTTAATAATTCACTGCACTTAAATACACCAGTAGCTTCACAAGCTCGGCCCAACATGTAAAAGCAAAATGCAGAAAAGCGTTAAAATGGCTCAGAAAGTGCAATCAGGAATACTAAATATAATATAAAATACACAATAAAGCACCAAGCACAGAATTAGACTGAATAGATCAGCCCTTAATGATCGGGCACATTGATCTAGAATTGTTTTCAATATCGTTACCGATGCAGGTATTAGCATCAGATCGGTGCAGCTCTACTAATTAGGTATGTAAACGTCTCCAAGGTGATTTAGCGTTTGGTGTGACATAGTTTTGATCTCACCTCTGTCATGACGGGGTACCTGAGGGGGGCGGACAGTTTCTGCTGCCCGTCTACGTAAATGTAGACGAGGCTCTGTCCAAATGGCCTCTTCCCGGGTACATGCACCACTCCGATGCTGTGCTGCAAAACACAAATCACAGCACCTTTAATTCCATGGCACACTGCTGCTCTACTGTTAGGAAGTTAAATCAAAGGCTAATTTTCAGCCGCCGTACCCAGAGCGAGTCGCAGAAACAGTAATCCGGCAGCATCACTGTGACGTATTCCTTCTTTGTGCACACAGCTGCCACCAGAACCCCCGCTGAGCTGATGAACGCCTCAAAGCCTGTTCCTCCAGGGGTGAAAAAGCTGGGAAAAAATTTAGCAATACAATGAAAACAGCCAAACCGGACAAGAGCAGGTCTATAATATAGAGATTTATTTTACAGGATAAATTTAAAATAGCGAGAAAACAAAAAGCAAACCAATAAAGTAAAAGAAGCAGAAAATATTGTGGAGAAACAACAATCAAGTAATAATAATGACAACAATAATAATAAATCAACAAATTATCTGAGAGGCAGGTAAATGTAGACCACAATCATTATACATAAATATAGTAAGGATGATATAAAATATATACCAAATGTTATTTTCCATTGAAATGTGTTCAATGAGTGCATTTTTCAAATGTGTCAGACTAATGGTGGTCCTTATTTTCCGATTCAAAAATTCAAATTCTAACATACTTTATTAAGCCCAGAGGAAAATAAATGTTGTTGTAACTCATTAATATAGATTCTTCAAAGAGTTATTGAAGACGGTGATGGCTGTTGGCAGGAAAAGTTTTCATAAATGTTTTCCTGACCTGTAGAGCTGCTTCCGTTTGTCTTTGCTGAGCGGACCCAGTTGGTCCTGGTCCAGAGACAACCAGGCGTGGAAGCTGAAGGCGGAGCCGGGCCAGCGCTGCACCGTGGGAACAACGATCCCTGCCATGCTGGGGGACAGGTCGAAGTACTGCATGGCATTCTCCAGTCCCTGCTTGCGGACCATGGTGAGCAAAGCCCTCAAGGCCGGGGCGACGTACGGATGAGCTTGGCTGGTCTCTGCGGTTCTGAGGAGGCGGATGAGTCCCAGCAGCTCCCTGCCGCTCAGAGACTGGGAGCCCAGTGAGCCCAGCAAGCCGAACAGGCTTTCTGCGCAGGCTCTGTGCAGACGCCCGTGGTGCTCCAGAGCGGCCAGGGCTCTTACAACCATGGCGGCGTTGACGCAAGTGGCGCGCGTCTGGCGGTTGAGGCAGCAGAGGCGGCGCAGCCAGTCGGCCGTGAAGAGCTGCAGTTCGGGCGAGTCCAGCTCCGGGAGCCACTGGACCAGCAGCAGCAGCGGTTCCACGTTGCTGATCCCCAGGAGCCCCACTGAGGTGTGCTCCCCCTCAACCGACTGGACGGCGAGCCAAGACAAAGAGAGGTCAGAGGAGAAACGAGGTCCAGTCAAAGTAAACACACAAACTCACCATGTTCATCAGCTCCTTGAGCAGGAGTCGAGACGGCTGGCCGAGCGAGATCAGAACTTCGTACAGGTGATTGTAACCGATCCTTTCCTTGAAAACCTCCTGGAGACGCAACAGAGCAACCACTGATGAGTCAAACCAATAATAAGGTCCGATTTGTAAATGATGTCTCATTACAGCACCCTTCATATTTATCGGCACCCCAGGTTAATGGTGCGTTTACTACTGAGCATCATCTGGATTACATTAAAAGTCTCAGTGGAGCTGAGGCAAGATTTGAACCGTTTGGAGCGTTTGATGCGTCCAAACGGACTTTGAATGTAAACCAGACGCGCCTGACATTTGGTGTGACCGCACCATCACCGTGACGAAGACGTCCTTTGTTGAAAATATCCAGTATCAGATAAAATAATGTCAACAGCATGTGTGCCATCACACTCGCTCCATTCAGTATGCTAAAATTAGCATTTATAACAAAATTAGCTAAAATGCTAATGCTAGCATTAGAGCTACAGCTAGCATGGCAATGTTTTGTTCTCCTTGGCTTGAAATAAAAGTATATTAGTGTGTTAGAATGATCTCATGACCTTGGCAGCATTGATGCAAGAAGTGTGGGTTTGTTGGTTGTCCTACTAACAATCCCAAAAATAAAAGTATCCTTAAAAGCTAAATATAAACACTCAAGTATTTTGACTATAAATCCAAACCTTAATTTTAGTACATTTGTGCAGCAGGGAAAACACCCATGTATTGTATTTAATGAGCACTGAGTACTCTGAACACATTTATTGCTGCCCAATTTAGATCATCTCTGTCGTTTTCTACATGATTTAGCTCTTTGGACCCAGGTGGCCATTACAGAAGGTTGATTTTATGTCTGCTAAACCAGTTCTGCCATGATTTAGCCATGTGTTTTAGATCATTATCCTCTTGAAAGAGCAAACTACCAGTTAACTGGCAGAGCCCACCAGACGTCTATTTACTTTTATTTAATTTCTGTCGGGATTTCAAAGCATTGCACTCTAACAAGTTCCCAGAGGATTTGGAAGAGAAATAATCCCACAACATAACAGATCCTCCACTATATCTCTAACTTGAGCACATAAACCCTAACCTAATGTTTAGAAATGGAGCATTTGCACTATTTACAATCTAAGGTGGAATCTTTCAATGCTGTCTCACAGAAACACAATTTTAAAAACAAAATAACCTCTTTCACCCCGTTTTAAACTGTTTAAACTGCAACAAAAAAGTAAAAACACTACAAAAATAAAAAAATAAACATTCTAATCCTATTAAATGATGATATTTAAGAGCAGTAACAGCAATCATCAGTTTTCCTTTAAGTCTGAAGATTAAATGCTTAAAAGTTGGCTATTTGTGCATCCGTATATATAATGTATGTCTTATTAAAATATTGCTAATAGAAAACCTAAATATATTAGAATTACTGTGGAAAAATAAACAGTTCCCCACAAAATTGATTTAGTGAATCAATTTTTTGATCCACAGAAAATGCATTTATCAATAACACATGATCACTTATGGAGACGATAAACTTTTGTGTAAATGGCATGTTCTCTAGTCTTTTTGCTTTTGAAGAGTGGCTAAAACAAACAGATCGGTGTCGCATCATATTTCTACCCCAAAGAAACAGGAAGTAACTCATTAGCAATTAAAAGTTCCTAGACCCTTTATCAACTTAAAAAGTAAAACTGCAATCTATCCAGTGATATTTATTTGAGTGGTTAAGAGATTTTTAAATGTACTGAGTGTAATTCTGGCTGCATCATGCTGTGGGGTGGCGATAAACATGGAGAGCATCGTATATCCTCTAAGTCAGGGGTCTCAAACTCCAGTCCTCGAGGGCCGCAGTCCTTAAGTTTTTAGATGTGCCACAGGTACAAAAAGCATGAATGAAATTGCTTAATTACCTCCTCCTTGTGTAGATCAGTTCNCCAGAGCCTTGCTAATGACCTGATTATTCTATTCAGGTGTGGTGCAGCAGAGGCACATCTAAAAGTTGCAGGACTGCGGCCCTCGAGGACTGGAGTTTGAGACCCCTGCTCTAAGTGAAACAGACCTTAGCAGCTGGGGATTTATGCATAACCGTCGTCAGGGCTTTGATGGTGGCTACCGCTAACGAGTCAAGGCGTCCCTGAATCACCTGAAAACAAGAAAACATTTCAGTCACTCACTCCAACTTCCTCCCATAAAAAGAGAAACTAGTGATGTCATATTTTTTTATTACAAACAGATGTTATGAATGAACAAGCATGCAGAGAATTAAAACAATCCACTGATTCAGGCCCTGACATAAAATAGATACGTAGCGATGCCTTTGTGTTTGATTCAGCCGATGTGAGAGGAGTGAGTAAAATCATCAATAAATGGATTTTAGCCGCCATCGGTCGCTGCAGTAGGAGCTGGCATCAAAACCCTTACTGCAGATAAATGATGTCTTTCTGCTCCAGGCGAAAAAAAAAGAATAGAGGCGTGACTGGAGCAGGAAGCTAACGCCAACCACAAGAAAGAAAGTAGAAGTACCTCCCCAACAACATGAACACACTCAGCATGCAGCCCACAGACCCAAGCAGGACGCACACACACCCCTCATCCAGCTCTGCCCGGCTCGTGTTTATCAAACAGAGAAAGAGTTGGACCAGCTGGACGGGGAGTCGTCATCAAACCACTGGATTTAGCACACAAAACTCCAGGTGAACCCAAGACAATGTGAAAGGGAGGAGGGGGAACAAACTGACAAATGGTCGTGAAGAAGGCAAACAAGTCACTCCACAGCAAGAAACCACAACTGCAGCGCTGCTCAGAGCTGAACTACTGGTTCTCTTCTCACAACAATGACTTTTAAACCTGAATTTCTGCTTCTCACACTGGATACCAGCAAACACCTGATGTTTTATACCTGGCGAGTCACATCAGAGTACATCCCTCTGAAGGCTTCCACACATTTAGATAAACTGAGTCTAAAGTAGCTTTGGTTTAGTTTATTCTTGAAATAAGACGAAACAAACTTACAAGTAACTTTTCAGCTTGTTTTAAGTCAATAAATCCATTATATTGATGAGAAAGTTGCAGTTCCTCTAGCAAATTATTTCACTTAGCACAATTGCCTGAGGCTAATGATAACACTGTCAACAGCCAAGAAATTGTCTGGTATTTTTCAACTGTTCTAGGGTCACTTATTTGAGCTGAATCCAAAAATCACGTTGGTTTTGCTCAATCAGGTCAACTTTCTGAACTATGGATGCAACATGAGCATCAAAATGCAGGACTTGTCCTGAGAATCTGGATAATAAGACGTGATGTTCAATTTACAAAAATCCAAGTTTATAACATTTAATTAATACATGTTTTTACTCTTAAAACCTTTTTTGGATGATCAATATTAATGGAAATGAACTGATAATGTCATAAATACTTAATCAGTTTAGTCAGAAGATCAAATTAGAATAAAAACCTGACTTGATTGAGAAAAACAAATGTCATTTTTCGGATTCAGCTGTGCAAAATAGACCTAGTTCAGTTTAAAAAATATCGACAACTTCCAAAAAATACTTTTTGGAAAACAAAAATAAAACATGAGTAAAATATGGAAAAAAATACAGATTTTGGATAATTGATGTTCTGATAGGCTGAAGACGTGCAGATATTTCAATTTGGCCAAAATATGATTTAATTATGCTATGACACTTAAGTTATAACTACTAGCTTTTCATCAATTTTAAGGAGTTACTGACTTAAAACTACACTATAAAGTTAATCGCAAGTTGGTTTTGTCCTATTTCAAGTGTACTAGAAACTAGACAAAAATACTTGGTAAGATTTAGTTTTTGCGAAATCTAAAACTTAAATTACAAAGCAACAAATTATAAACTGTGAAAATAATCAAAGGAAGACCTGTTTTCTCTCTCAGAAAACTTCGTTTTTATCCTTTAGAAAATGAAACAACAGGATGCTAAGCTAACAACGTGAAGAGAGTTATCCTGTGAAGCATGGCAGCTGGACGGTCTTGCTGTGGAGTGGCATGGTGGGATTTGGCAGCAGCAGATGAGGATGAGGGCAGGGGGACTTTTTCACGGCGGTACCTGAGTGTCCCTCTCTCCTGTCTGTAACCTGTTGTTGGTTATATCTTTCTGGTCCTTGTCTGCCGCCGTGCACCTAGCGTTAACCAGCTGACACACAACAGGCAACATGTCAACTCAGTGTGAGGGAAGAGGAGGCAAAGAGAAGGAGGAGACGATGAGAGGGGGGAGGTTTAGAGGATGGAAAGGAGGAAAAGGTGAGAGGTTAAAAGCGGTGAACTTCCGCAGTGTGTCGGTGATCCGGCCTTGTTGTGAGAAAATAAAAACATGCACGGTGTTGCAAAATGCTCCCGCTAACGCTGAACCTTTAACAAGAGCGAGGTCAGACACGGAAAGAGATTTTCAGTTCAAAAGATCTAACAGTCACAGTCAGAAATAGAAAAAGGAAAGCAGGAAGTTAATTCTAAACATTTTGTCATTAAAACCTTGGCTGGGCGATACAGCTTCAAAATGAAATCTCCAGTTTTTTCATTTCAGATCTGATTTTAATCTATTTTTCATTAACTATGAGATCACAGTCATAATTTTAGCTGGAAAAGTTGCAATTTTGCCAGAAAAAAAAAAGAAAAAGTTTTGACGAAAACATTTAAAGTTATCAGGATGTGATGTAACCAGCTCAGTTCGTGTCGTTCATTCTTCAAAATACAAAGTTGTTTTAAAGTCCTGTACTAATAATTTAATGTTGATGTGTTAAAAGATTAACTATTTCTATTCAGCATTATTTGTTAAACTTATACCAAATGCACAACATTCCTCATTTTAATTTTCTGCTATTTTTTGTGTTGGGAGTCATAAAAACTTTGCTGTCCTGATTTTATTATTTGATTCTTGTAATTAAAAAACTAAAATTTTAACCTGACCCTAATATACTGAAACAGAGTTGACCTGAATTTAATGTCCAGATGAACAGAAGCTGTAAAACACGCTTCTCAAACAAGATGGCGGTAGACGTCACTCTGAACCAAAAATAAAACAAAACTTCTATCAATAAATAAAATCGATTTATCGCACCAAATCCATGTCTGTTACAACAGCAGACATGGATTTAAATTTGTGGTTGTAGTGAGAAAATATGATTTTATGAATTATTTAACACTGTTGATGTTTTGCCTCGTTAAATCTGAAATGCGACACAGTAAATGTAAATTCTGGTTATTTTTGGCCGCTCTGAGCTGCGTCTCCAGGCCTTACCTTGCTGTTCTGCAGCAGGCGTATCAGATGCTCAAAGCAGTTACTGTTGAGGAAGATGGCTTGTAGAACCGGCCTGTCTGAACACAGGAACATGTCCCTGATTGTGTCTGAAAGCCAGAAACAAGAGGAATCAACACACAGAGAAACACAGAAGAAATTTTCACTGTTTATGTTTGGGTAAAGAAACTACCTAGCATGTGAACTTGCAGCGCCACAAATCGAATCTCCCAGTGTCGGCCGAGTGTGGGAACCCGACCCTTGGCTGGTTGCTGCTGTTGCTTAGCAGCGACCACAGCAGCTGGGTCCGAGTTGAGCAGCTTGAAGTAGTTTTCCAAGACGGAGGCGATCTCCACCTGCCGCTGGTCAGAGCTGGAGGCCAGCAGGCACTGCACCACTTCCCTGAGGCACCCCAACGTCAGCAGGGCCATGCGGCTGACGTCCTCACTGTCCCAGTCCTCAGCCTCCTCCGATGAGCAGCTCCCCGTGTAGCTGTCGGCCAGAACCCGCATCAGCACCTCCATGGTGGCTGGAGAGATGGCGAGCAGAGCGTTCCTCTGCAGGCGGAGAGACAAGACCAGATGCTCTGGGACTTTACCCCATTTTCACAACGACAAACTTCAACTAATTTATGTTTACTGGGATTTTATGTTACATAAAAAACACAAAGAGTGACTGTGAAGTTGGAAGAAAATTTGTTTATATCTTGTTCTTAAGAAAATATAGTAGCAAACATTTATATTCAATCCCCTTCGAATATAAATACAAAAAATATAGTGATAATACTAGCTGAAATTTTTGCAACCATGACGATGGCTTGAGTGAAGTTGCCCCTCCCACCATCTTCAAATTACATAAAAATAGACAACTGTCCTACGTTTGTGCAGCAAAACATTTTGTTTGTGCTTGATTTTGTAAAAGTGCACTGGCAGGTTAACCTTTGCAGCACAAACGATTGACACCGATTTTGCTTAATTTGAAGAAGGTGAAGCAAGAACGGTGTTTAGAAGATTTAGCCACCATTCCATCCAAATTAAACTTAAACCATCTGCTGATAAGAACATGCCTCAACTGAAGCTGTCACACTTTAAAGATACGCAAAACAAATCCCCAAAACAGTAAGTTTAAGTTTGTGATTTTAATAAGTTTAGTCCAAGAATTCATTTGTGCTTTGAACAGAGCGCAGCAGTTATAGAGAATTATGTTACAGCCTGTCATCTTTGTGACCTCTGACCCCAGCCTCACCTGATCCCCTGCTACTATGGCTCCAAACAGGTGCAGTAGGCAGCATTTCAGGCTCTCCTTCAGATGCTCGCTCTCCTGGAAGCACTCTAAACCAAAAAAAAACAAAAAAAACATTAATCAACATATTTGATCTCTAAACTTGAACCAAGCAAACTGTTGAGGTTCCTGTCATTTTCTCCAAACAAAAACAGTCAAGCATGAAAAGCCGATGGAATCTGTAACCCAGATATCATCCAAAGTGAATAAACACACTGCAGCCGAGTCGTTAACTTTAGGGTTTGGTCATCTATTAACTCATCTGTCAACACATCCGGCTGAGGAATGAAATCTGACATTGTGGCTCCAGGTTGTCTACTTCCTTTAACTTCAACTAGTTACCAAGCAGAAGTCACCAAAAAAGCATAAAACAGAGACGACAGGCTAATTGGTCGGGCCCCAAGCATTATCTTTTCTGCAAAACCACAGCAGCCGCGCATACGACACGGGACAGAAGAGCCTCTTTGTTCAACATGGTCGCCAGAATTTACTATCTGCTCATCTCATCCCTGGCAAACAGACCAGAGGCACAGAGAACATTCAACAGGAAAAGCAGAGACGAAACAGAAGAGGGAAGCTTATGTTGTGCAAATGTTATAACTTCCTCATCTGCACCTGTCGAGTCATATGAGACAGGATGATAAGGTGATTTTCACCCATCAACCATGAGATAATAACCGTCGGCTTGGTCATCAGATTACGTCACGGTTTGTTGGAGATATTTACGGTAAAAGAAGGGAACAAATTCAACGGTGAGCGGAGCTGCTTTGTACTTCTGTCTTCCCCTCTCGACGGCGCCCAGCTGCTCCCTGCGGAGACAGAAGAGGAGAAATCTAAGAAAAGTTTCATCACATGCATTTATTTGACCAATAACCAAATTAATCATATACTGAATTTATAAGCTTGTCCTGTACAAATAAATCCAGGAATGACCAAATTATAAACCAGGACATAAATGTCAATGTCAAATTTATTTATATAGCACTTTAAAAACTGCACCAAAGTGCTGTACAAGACAAATGACAGCTGTTTGTTTATGAGTTTAAAAAAAGAAACCAATCATATCATTACTGTTCATTTTTTATGTTGTTATAAAATGCTGAGATCACATTAATCTTTCTACATGAAACAAATATTTCCCTGCTAACATATTTCCTCAGAATGCTTCACAATAAATATGTAATAAAGTTTAATTATAACTTCATTAAAACTGTAGTACTACTGTGTAGAAGTGCTTTAATTCACGTTATTTACTATATTCAAGTCCAAACTTTGACTAGGCCCCTTCAAAACCTTATTTTTTATAGGTATTCAGAGACTGATTCGCTTTTGTTCATTATCCTGCTTAATACTTAAGAGTGAATAAGATTTTGTTTTCTGTTAAAGAGCAAAATTTCTGGTTCCTTCATTAACTGGAAATGAACCATAAATGAGACTGTAGATTATTTACTGTCAGCAGTGGTTTTCATCTTGTAACTGGAGTGAAGAAAAAAAGTTCAAGCTCAGGTTTGACTTAGATATCAAACACAGAATTTACAAAATGCACTCTAGATTATGTTTAAAAAAAACGGAAAATAGCCTGTAGAATTAGCTTATTATTAACCAGAACCCATGTAAAGAACTAGTGAAAAACTACTATTTTAGTGGTTACCTGCTTGTCCGATGTCTCCAGTTGCGGTACGGGTCGTAGAGGCTCTCGCAGAACGCCAGCGAATGCCGGACAAAGTCCTCTGCCTGACTGTGGTCCATCATCTCCTTCTCCTTGGTCCGACTCTTTAGCTGTAAACCAACAAACAGAAAACCCGTCACACCTGCCACCACATGTCCCACTATCATTACTCCTATGAGAGAGCGACTGGAGTCAAACCTGCTGAATATACAGTGTTGTCATGGTGATGATGTGATTGATGTAAGAGCAAGTGCCGATCTCCTCGACATTGGACAAGTTCCTTTGAGAAACAACCATAAAAGATCAGACAATGTGTTGATTTGTAGGAAGGATTATCTGGATTATTTAATCCTTATCCGACCTGCAGATGATGATGAGGAACTTCAGCAGCAGCAGCGCCAGGTTCTGCTGCTCGGGCTCAAGGCCGTCGGATGCTTTCTGGACGCACTGCAGCAGCTGGTGGCGCAAAACCTGCAGGATGTTGTCGGGTAGCAGCGTCAACACAGGTGGAACCTCGTCTGGTCTGAAAACACAGTGATGAAGACAGACGCCATCTTTAATGGACGTGTAGAGCGACTCCAATGTCTCGCATGCCTCAGCTAAACGACTTTCATCTGACACTCATGTGATTGAGCACAAACAGCCAAGAAATCAGGCAATACCTGCAACAAAATGTAGCTGCTCTGCTCCAAATCACGTGTCATGGCTGCACTACGTTTGGTTTTGAAGTTTACCGGCGCTTACCTTGAAGGGGGCTTTTCGAAGTCTATGTCGAGGCATTGCTCATACGAGCTGATGAAAATCTCCAGCCATATCTTGAAGTAGTCTGGATCTCTCTGGAAAAATCCAGAAAAGGAAGACAGAGAACAAGGGAGCGGCGAAGGACGAAAAGGAAAAGAGAAGGGGATAAAACTGTTAGTTAATGTGTTAAAAGTTAAACTTCCACATTTACGAGGTAAAGATGTGAGAAATGTCAAAGTAAAATCAGTCAAGTTGAGCTAAAAAATAAATCTTAAGAAAATCACAAGAGTGTCAGACTTTTCAAAATAGAAAAAAAACATGAAAATTGCAATAAAGTAAGACAGATGTGGTTGTATAAGATTGGAAAATGATCGCAAAAAAAAAAAAAACAGCTGTTTGCTACCTGACAGACTTTTCACTTTACAACCATTAGATGCCATCTAAGTGACAGCCAATTGTTTGGTAGGATAATGTCCTCTCTGTAAATGTATAATTGATTAGTTCTGCAGAAAGTTTAACCAGAATTGAAAATAATATGATAAAGAAAGCGCTTTCAACCAGTGGATTTCCTAGACGGCTTACGATAAGACATCCAAAATTTCAAGAAAGAAAGAAGAAAGAGGGAGAAGAACATTGTTGTTATTCTGAAACATTTTAAACCCAACACTTTAGGGTAACCAAAACACCTAAAGTCTTCAGACTCTACATAGGAGAAAAGGGAAACAGCAGTTACACTCATTGGTTCATCTACATCTTAAAGAACAAGAAGCGTGAAAGCATTTAATGCCAATACCAAAAAGAGTTAGTTGCCTCGGGTGTCATCTTTCTAACACCTACACTGCAGCCAGCCATGACTCGTCTCCTCAGGCTGTTTCATAACCAATCACACCTTGAGGCATGTGACCAAAACAACCCGCATGTTGGCAGAGTTAGGAAGCATTTCATAAGTAGCAACGACTCAAACAATGGACAGGATGGAGGGTTGGGCGAGTGACTCAAGACTGCTGGTGTGATTCTTCTCACTACCATCTACAATCCTAATACTCCCAACACCTGTTAAGAACTGTATCTGTGAATGAGAGCAATGATTGAAATTCCCTCAAGAACTGCTCAACAGGTTTAACGTCAGGCAGTTGTACTTTGCTCCCTGAGGCGACCATTAAAAACCTGTGAGACAAGAAACGGTTACCATAAAAACAGAAGGTTGCAGCTGCTAGACGAAGGGAAAAGGAATGTCTAAGGAGAGATGGGATAACCTCTCTTCACCTGCTGGAGAGGAAAACTGGCCTGGCTGCATTCTGAGGCCGGGTTTCTAGAAACTAGAATAGCAACATTAGCTAAATTCCTTGAACACCAAGAAGGGGAAGGATGAGACATCCAAACGAAAGCAGAGGAATAGATTTAGCTCCTTAAAAGCTTTTTTTGTTTTTGTTTTAAATTAAAGCAACTACATTTGTTATTCATTTTTATTTCACACTTTACTGTGAAATCCAAAATTACAGTCACATTTTTTTATGGGTCTGGGAGGTGGGAAGGATTTTAAAATAAAAGTATGTTTAAACTATCAAATAAAAAGGTTATTTAATAGAAAAGTATTCCCATCTTAAAAATCGTGTGGGTCCATTTTCAGCAACAAAAACAGAATATGGGTCTCTTTTCTATAAATATGGCTACCATGAAACTATATAGCAAAAAGAAAAGTGTTTATCTACATTAGAGCAGCATATATCATTTAATCCCAAACGGCATACATTTTTGCAGTATTTCAATTTCAAAGATGGATGCGATATTTGGTAGAAAATGTATATCAAGTGCTAAGTATGTAAACTGTGCCTGCCAATAATATATCAGGAACTAATATGGTCTTGATATTGTGATGGCAGCCCAGTTTGCCACCATTCCTCAATTAAAGTCCACAGAAAACGATTCTGAGAGCTGAAAAGCCCCTGCTATAAGTCATCACACTGTGGGAATCTAAGAATAACGAGAAACACGACTGTAGACGGGTTTTTTTCTTCACTGCTGTCTGGTGAAAGAATGGAAGCGGGGCAGAAAGGTTGACGGGTTCTGTCTGCGTGTCAGAGAGGGAATCAGCCAAAACGAAGCAAACAGGCTGTGTGAATCAGCACGAGTCCAAGTGAAGTCATCAGGACAATCTAGCAACGCTGGCTGCTGTATGCGTGTCTGTGAGGCCAGGAACGAGGAGAAAAAAGAGGCTAGTAGACATCTGAGTGGAAAAAGAAAAAGCTAAAAGGAGAAAAGCATGAGTGCCTTCTTCCTACAGCCGCATAAATCAAAGTCAACAGTGGGAGAAAAGCATTTTTAATTGGCCGCTGCTGAAGCCAGTTTATACTTAAGCAATAAATATCTTATTGTCCCGATGTGGATACTGCTGCCAGATCACTTAAAGACAATAATTCAAGACAGCAGCTTTACTCTCAAGAGGCTGCAGCCTGCAGGAAACACTGACTGAATGACTGTGGTGTGTCTTAAAGAATGCCCTCTTTTAAGCACCAGCACAGATGCCCATTGAGGGTTTGGACTGTGGTGGAGGGGGGACACGCCCTGGCTCTGTTTATCCTCATCTGTCATCAGGAGCTGGGCAAACACACACACACGCACACACACACAACCATCCTACACTTTGCAAGTAGCAATCACAAACCTGGCAACCTTGTTTCACCTCCTCAGACTTAATAAAACCAAAACCCCGTGATCCGCGCCGGGAGACTGAGCAGCATTCCTAACGATCTGTTTACGCTGACCACCGTGAAATGAGGAGATCAATGCTCTCCATTCAATAAAATGAGATTTCGCATTGATCAGAGGTCGGTGCGATTGTTACAGTGGAAAGTAAAATGCCGATCGGTGGCCAGGAACCTCCATCATCAATTGCAACTGAAGTAATGAGAAATACAAATCAGTTGGATAAAGTGTATCAAAAATTGCAAAAGCCTGACCGGACGTGATTAATCTTCAAATCCAAAGTGTAAATCTTGTTTATGTTTGGTGCTTTTTGTCCAAATGAACCCAATAAGTTGATACCATATGTATTTTTTCTGTAGCTAAGAGATTAGTTTAACATTTCTACAAGTTAATAAAGGACCAGCATGAATGATGGCTTTTAAATGTGTCTAATAAGTACCAGGGCGGCTTCCTGGGCTAAATTTAAAAACTACAGGATTATACAAATAACGTAAAAAAGAATCATTAAGTCAGTAAAGTTTATAAGTAGACCGGTGTGGTCGACCAGTTGGTTGAATGGGATCCCAGTCGGGTTTGTGTGGAAACACGTGACCTGGCTTGGTTTGGCGTTTAACCGTCTCCTCTCTTTAGGTTTAAAAGTCGTCTGTTTGTGTTTCTGCTCCCTCTTTGGCCCGACATCATTTCCTATTTCTGCGACAACTCCTCTGACCATGATGTCACTCCTGCACGCGTATTTATAGACGCCAATGGGAGGAGTTAAAACCCCTTTGAGCGATGACATCACTGTTATTCCAGAGATATTCATGACAGAGATAAAACAGCTAGCCTGCAGGAAATTTGAATATGGGATGTAGACTGCAAGCTTGTGTCTTTTTTTCTTCTATCTCCCAGGAGTGCAGAGGTTTATGCAAATTACTGCCGCTTTTTCCTCCGCTTGAGTCAAAAAGCAACTCGAAGGAGGGCAGGGTGGGGCGTCGGTTCTGTGATCTTAAATGGAAATCCATGATTTGTAGACAGCTGGCCAATCTCCTCCAGAGTTAGCAAACCGAAGGGTGAAATGATCCCCAGAGGCAGTTGAGGCTTGTTTCACCATGGTGGGGAATCTAGAGGATTTTCTGCAGCAAACAAAGGCTTTAGGAGCATAAACCAGCATTATTCAAAAACCACGATAAAGCCTCAACTTTCTCCTGCAGGCTCTGTGGAGGAGGGAAGGTAACGCAGGGTCGTTTTCCGTTTCAGGGAGGCCTCGACTGTCAGGGGACAACACCGGACCAATGAGAGACAGCTTAGAGGAGAGCGGGTTTATGTAACAGCCTTAGTCGTCTGTGACCCCTCTGCAAGTTGGAGTCAACTCCAGCAGATTTACATCAAAGCTGAAGTGTTGCTGCACATTTTTCTGCACTGAAAACACAAACCTTAAGAGGATTTTGCTGGAAATTTATGTGATGGGTCAACATAACGTAGGGAGTTAAGTGTGGAGGGGAAGGAAAAGGACACATTTCTTAATTAATTTGAAGAGATCCACATTTAAGCATTACCTTCTGTTTGGTCCATCACATTAAATCCCAATAATGTACATCAAACTTGTGCTTCTACAGTATAAAAGTAGAAAGCAGTACAAATAAATCTGGAGGAATCCGTGAGGTTTCTAATGTTGTAGCCACAAGTTGATCTTATAAACTGCAGCCGTTAAATTGTAATGGAGGAGAAAATGTGTTTTAAGACACATATTTCCGACTAACCATTTTATTTCTTCGTTGAAGTCGTGCAAAAACAACACAATTTACTAACAGAGAGCCCTTCGTGCTTCCCAACACGGATTCCACAGCCGCACCAGAGACAATTCCTGACCTCATCCCTGAAAACGCTGCCACTCCGACAGCTGCCAGAGACAAAAATGTGCTTCACATCTTCCACATTTCTGACCTCTGGATCATGAGTTAAAAGAGAAAACAGAAGCCAAGCCTCTTCCTCGTTTTTAGAGCCGGGAACTAAGTGGCTGTCATGGAAATAAAAGATAGTCTACCTCACTGGACTGGATGAACCAGTTCTTCCCAAACAGAGAAAGGCTGTAAAAGCTTTTACTTTTACCACATTTGTCCAGCTAAAACATGTCTTTAAACTAATAACCTACATATCATATATTGACCTATATGCTAACTAAACTACATAATGAGAGTAATATTAGTGTTGAAAGTTATAAATGAGTCAATTTATTGAAAGCAGCTACAGTATTGAAGAAATTCCAGACATTTTTTAGCTAACATTGTTGTCAAACAGAACAGTATTCTGAAATGCTAAGTTAATGTTAGCATTCTGTTTTGATAGGACTCATTAGTAGTTCTATTGATATATTTTATGCTACTTTAAAGCTTCATGTCACAATACCATCACTCAATGTGCTAACTCCTAAAATCTCTCAATCAGGAATAAAATATTTCCATGTTTTACTTTCAAATACGTAAATTGACACTTTTGTGGTATTTCATTGCAAGTTTAAGCTGGATAGAGAGAAGAAGAGGCTCCTCAGGGGGTCTGGCATTTCCCACAAACATTCCTGTCTGATATAACCCACATGACTACAAGGTTCTTCTTACAGACAACCTATCCGGGCAACCCTCACACATGTCTACACATATAGTTCAGGGAAGTCTCATACTCCATGTCTATAGTGTCTTGCGAAAGTTTCATATTTTGTCACCAACTTCAATGCATTTTATTGTGACTTTATGTGACAAACCAATAAAAAGCACATTACCATGAAACATGGCGGTGGCAGCCTCATGTTGTAGGGAATCCTTTTTAGCAGGAACAGGTTTTTTGTAAAAAAATTTAAACATACACTTTTCCTAGAATTTTGTTCTACTTTGTGTTGGCCTAGGTCATAAAATATGTTAACATTTGTGGCTGACAAGATGTGCCAAACTTCCAGGGTGTGAAAACTTTAACAATGTAGGCTCAAAGCTCCAACATTTATTGAACTGCTCTTCTCTCTACAACTCTTTGGCCTCACGTAGAGATAAACCCCGGCCCTGTGGACTCTGGCTCAGAGCCAGGATGAAGTAAAACGATCCCGTCTTAGTCAATGCAAATACACAGTCCAGCTAGAACAAATGCTTCCAGACATAGCTGGCATTTTCACAACTGATCGGGACTGTTGTGTGCAACCAAGACAGCAACTTAACGCTTCTGTCAAGAACCCTGCGGCGCAGGTAGAAGACACACCGTCCGTGTCAGCGTTCACACTCTTAACTTCTCAGCAGGGGGATTATTACATGTCATATGCTGCATGGAGGAATAACAGCTTCATGTGTAGAGAGCCGTGCATAGCGTGTGTCTGTGTGTGTAATGGTGAGGGATTACTGAGGGAAGAAAGTAAGTGGCTGCAGCCAGGCTCACGTGAGGAGCAGATTAGGCAGGCTGTTTTGATTGGACGGCAGGATGTGCGCGTGCTTTATCGCAGAGAGAATTAAATCTAGCCAACAGCTGACTCAAGGAACGCCTGCTCCGCTAGTCTGTAATGCCTGCATCTCTGCTAGTCTGCTGCTTGGACAAAAAGATGGATGGATGATAGAGATGGAAGAAGGGAAGGAGATGCACCATTTTGGTCCTTAAACACACATTTTCCCATAAACCCACTTTCTTATTAATACATATATATACCTTGAAAATAGAGAAAACTTTACCAGATGATAAATTGTCCCAGGAGTTATCACAATAAACAACAATATTGTTGTTTAGAGACCGTTCCCAAAGTCCAATAACCTTTAAATTCTGATGAACACTGAAACTGGAAGACATTTTAAATATCCAAAATAAATAAACAAAACAACAGAAACAACAAAGCAGTCGACTGAAGACTTCTGTCATCCAGTTTTTGGTAGAAGAAGAAAAACAATAAGTTATACAAATAGAAATTATTGAGCTTGCTTTAAGGGATTAATTGATTTGTTGTTTATTGCGATATGTCTCTTTGAAAATACTTGAATAAACCTCCAGACTTTTCCAGTTATGATTGGTGGGCAAATACCAAAAGAAAGTGTTTTGTTCAACATGCAGTCACCAGTACAAAGTGATTGGATCTTTGGATGTAAGGAAACATCACCCTTTGACCTTTAGCAGTAGATCATCTCACCTTGGTGCAGTAGAGCATCCACACCTCATAGAGCCTTTCGTTGGATGCCATCTCGCCACAGAGAGGGGCACCCCCTCCTTCAGGCCACAGAGGTCACTTCCCTGGCAGTCATTATCCGAAGCCATCCATGACTTTTCCGGGAGAATCCAAAATTACTCCATAGCAGGTCAGAACTAATTCTTGTGGAGGACGTAGAGCTCCACGGCCTGTACTCCCACTTCTCCACTCCTCTTCTTCTTCTTCTCTTTGGAGGAGTGACTGTGTAGGATAACACGAATAATTACAGTGTCGGGGCAGGGTGTACACAAATACTACAGTAAATACACTGTGGTGGTTATGTCAAGACACAGTAATAATACTTTACTCTGTGCTTAACGCTAAACCTAAACATACCGTCAATTTATCGGTTTGAACGCTGTCATACGATTCCCACCGTACCTGGTTAAGCTAGCTAAAAACCTAGCTGTCATAAAAGAAGCCTGTTTCTATTTCTTTAAGCCCCCCTTCCTCCTCCTCCTCCTCCTCCTCCCCTTCATGTGACAGAAACGTCTCGTCCGCCCCAGCTAGTCCGACTACAACATGACTCATGAAATAAAATAAAAATAAATGTCAAAGAAAAGATATTACAATGATAAATTCGTCGCCAACTTGAAGCTCACTTACCTAGATAGCGAAAAGCCCAACTGTCACCGCCGCCACCGCCGTCTCTAGGGCTGCTGTTGCTGCCGGAAGCTTCCTGTCAGAGGATGTTTGGATTCCTTTCAAAATAAAAGCCAGATGATGCAGAACATGATCTACATTACAAATAATGACTACAAATGCAGGCTATTATTAATATTTTCTTAATTTAATAAATTTGACTTTTGTTTGTTTGTTGTATTCGTTACAATTACTTTTAAACTACTACAAACATATTTATTTAAATCAAATAACGAATTTATTTCATAGTGGCACTTTTGGTCTTCCAAGGTAAATTAGTTTAGATCATAACTGTCATCTTATTTTGGTAAACCACATAAGGCTATTGCGATCTATAAATATTCCACCTCTATAAAATGCAAATCTATTCGAATAAACCGGGCTTGGCGTTCAACTGCAGTTTATTCAAACGAGGTAATAAATTTACAAATAAATAACTGGGAAAAGTTATTTTTATAGAGTACCCTATTCGCGACACATGCTGCTGCTTTACGGTGTCGATGTGGATCTACGTGGTTGCTAAGAACAGGATATTGTTTCCGAATCTTTGTCGCCCTCTTGAGGAATTGAAAGGTACTGCTTAGTTTCAGGTTGTGCAGATGTGTCATTTAAAGGGATAGGTCAGGGTTTTTGTGTTGTTGTTAGAGTAGTTAATCGTTTACATCCCGTGACGTAAACGCAGCACACTTTTAATAAAACCTATATAATATTAACACTTGTTTTATCTGTCACAGGAATGTCAAATTTTCACAATCCGTTTAAAGTTTGAACATTATTTTTAATATAAAATATTAAAAACAGCTATTGAGCAAAGCTTGTCCAACTCTACAAAAAACCCTTATCTGTTGGTGAAACTTTTACTTTTAAAGAGAATTACCTTAGATTGCATCACAACCAAAAGTCAAGGCGCCTTACTCCTCGTAGAATTTTGTGTATTTCGCACGTTTTTCCAATCCTGTGGGAAGAGTAGCAAACAGAAAACTTATGTCTGAAATTTCTTAAGAAAATAAATAGTTTTAAAGCAGAATTAATTATTTCCACTTGCTCTCGCTCAAAAAAATAAAAAAGTAGCTTCAAATTCCCTCAAAATGGTTTCTCATCAGAAATGTATTCATAAGAGTAATAAATTAAAACAAAATAAACTGACATTGAAAAGAAAGACTCAGGAATAACATCAAGCATGGGAATAAAAACATATATATCGATATTGTGCCATTAATAATACAAGTAAGGCTTATACAGCTACCATGTTTGATATGTACTGTAACTCACAGTTCTCATACACAGCACGCTTAATCACAGTTACAAGGAATTCACCAGATCCTATTAAAAACAAAGGCATTGCTGGATAAGTGGTTGAAGAGCACAGTAGGAACATTTTATGTAGATCAGGACAGGGAAGACTAATG
Source organism: Alfaro cultratus (assembly GCA_903066825.1). NCBI lineage: Eukaryota > Metazoa > Chordata > Actinopteri > Cyprinodontiformes > Poeciliidae > Alfaro > Alfaro cultratus. Next base: position 197,467 of record CAEFZX010014454.1, on the reverse strand, counting down.
ATTCCTAACCGCTACACTAGCTTAGCACTAGATACAGCACATTTATTGCTATTGTGCCTTTTTAGAGCACATTTAAACCTCCATGATGTAAAGTTTCCACACAATAACATACAACAGAAAGAGGATTACAAGGCTGGCTCTAACTGTGTTGAGAATGACTTAATAAAAACACTGTTTTCTCCTTCAGTACAATAAGAAACCTGTTGTTTTATGTACCTTAATACTTCATATTCACAGCTGGAACACATGACTCCACAATAAACATGTAACAGTGGCCCTTTCTTTACAGAATGTGTCACAATTATTAGTGTGCTGACTCATTTTAAAGATATAATTAGTAAAGATTTATAGATTTGAGCAGCTTCTGTAGTCCAGCACTTTCACAGTTGGCTCACGCCAAAATCTATCCATCAGACAAACAGATAAAAAAGAAAAACAAATGATAAAATTATATAAAAAGGCTCAGACTATTGGGTTAATATTAATAATACAAATTAAAAAAGCACAGTAGAGCATGGCCTTGCTTTTCTTTGATTGTCTGCATTTGGGTTGCTAGTCGGAGAAGTCCCACGCTGCCTCTGGAGGCTCGGCGGAGGCTGATGGTGGAGCGGGACGGGTGGGGCCCGGTGGGCTGGACACGGGCCAGTCGTCAGGGCAGGAGAGGGGAACTGCTGGGTACATCAAACTGAGGAAAGAGTCTCCGGTGTGCCTCTTCACCTGGAACAAAGCAGGAAAATGTATGGCGCTACTACAGCCAGAAAAAAATAATTTTAGGTCAAAAATTAACCACCACATTGTTTTACTGACAAGAGTTTTATGATTGAGTAAAAGTTGATACTTAAATGACAGAAAATGCACTTCAGATTTTTTTTTTTGTTTAATACCCCCTACCCACAACACCACCACTACGATGCTTCAGAATACAAAAAGAGTTCTTATGCATGATTTAAATCTTGACTTTGTGGCGTAAAAAACAATATTTGTTGAAAAGGCGATTCAACTGATCAAAACAATCATTTAGTAATTAAGATGTACATCATCAGATGTACCAAAATATAAAGTTAAATGGAAATGTTGGTATTTTACGGATGAAATTCAGAATAATTCATATAAGTAACTAAAAATAATAAATTCCAAATCAGTTTCTTTCACTAAAACATGAAAGTAACAGACTGAAGGTGTGTTTTTGGTTGAAACATGTTTGTTTTTCATTCAGTGGGTAGAAAATCCAGAAACTTTATTCAAGTAAGAAAATCAATACTTTATAATTAAATTACTGAAGTAAAAGTAAAAAGTACAGCGCAGTTAGAGTACATTTATTCAAAAAAGTTACTCAAGTAAATGTATCCCAACCCTGATCTGAGTATTTAGGACATCATACCTGCTTGAAGAAGGCGTGGCTCAACAGTTCAGAAGCCGACGGCCTATAAAAGGAAACGTTTTGTTATAATTTTTGCCGTCGTGTTTAATTAAATGTAACGTAGCAGCCGCCTCGGTAACGACCTGCGCTCCGGCTGCTGCTGCAGGCACAGCTGAACCAGGCTGTGCAGCGTTGCCGAGTGGTTTTTGGGTCCCGGGCTCTGCGGCCGGTCGGTGGGCGGCGGGTTGGCGCTGTGTGTCAAGCTCCCGGTGGCCACGCTCTCCCCGATGCCGGAGTCCACCCCGGAGCGGGAAACCTTCAAGCCGCCCAGTTCGCCCAGCGGGAAGGGAGCCACATCCAGCAGGCAGCAGTGGGAGCCGCGCAGCTTCTGAAGCAGCATCTGATTGAGACGGTCAGACAGTTTAATGGCGGCTGGCTTAAACACACACGGTTCAGGAGGGAAGTGGTTACCTGAGTGGGTGGCATGTCCTGGAAGGGCACCCTGCCACTCACCAGCTCACAGGCTACGATTCCCAAACTGTAGATGTCTGACTTCACGCCGTAACCATGCAGGTCCTACTGAGGACAAAACCACAGGGAAACAGTACTACTTAACACAAAACTGAAACTTACAGGGAATAATGCCAAAATTTGTTTCAAAAACATTAAAAATCCAGTTTTATTGCAGTGATTAAAATATATTAATCTACTGGATGTAATGAATTCCAGAAGCTGATATGCACTGGTTCTTATTTCTCTATGTTGCAAATAGGAGTGCATCAATTTATGTTTTCTGGCCGATCATTGATCTTTAATTTGGATTTTTTTTATATACATCTCTGGAAAAAATGAAGAGACTACTACACTGAACTCTTCCTGAGTTAAAACATTAGTATTGTTGTTCCTAAACGGATATGAACTTGTTTGAAGTAAGGAAGCACTGCATCTTTTTCCTTATTTTTACATTACTCAAATAAATACTACGTTTTTGCTTGGGATTTCAGAGACATGCTGTCAGTAGTTCATAGAATAAAAGAAAAATGTTCATTTTACTCAAACATATAATGATAAAAAAGTAAAACCAGAGAATCTGATCATTTCAAGTGGCCTCTTAATTTTTTCCAGAGCTGTAAATAACTGAAACTGTCAGGCATTATAAGGTCACAATACACCTTCAACGTTCCAAACTTATTTTATTAAAAAACATTTTAAAGATACAACTACAAATAATACAAACTGACTTTAAGGTTTTCTTGCACTATGAAGAAAAAATAAATGCAGCAGCTTCGTGGATATTCCAATCTTATTTAAAATAATATTGGTCTTATGTTAAAAAATAAGGAAATCAGTGCATTCTGATTTATAAATGGCAGATTTTTAATCTTTTGTGTTGTTTTCTGAAAGCTTCGTAAAACATAGTTGCAATTATTCAGCCGCCTTTACTAGTCTAGTCAAAGTCTGCCCCACTAAAATCCAGTAACACACTGGAATCAGTGGTTTTCCCATAATAAAATGTAAAGGAGTGTGAATATTTTTACAGGATGAGTCCTGACCTGCCGCAGCAGCTCTGGGCTGAGCCAGGGCAGCAGTGCCGGACTGTGGTGAGGCATGTCGAACACGGCCCTCATCCTCTTCCCGTCACGCATCATGTTGTAAACGCTGTGCAGGCCCGACAGGTAGACCCGGCCCTCCTCTGACAGCAGGATGTGACTGGCCTTCACCCCGCTGACCGGACAACACCAAGACATGAAGACATTTGCAAACATTAACCAAAAAGACGTGCTTCTGGTCCACTGACCGGTGAACGTAGCCCATCCGATGCAGGTAATCCAGGGCTTTCAGGACGCCGTGCAGAAGGTAGGCGATCAGGGATTCACTCATTCCATCGGGGAAAAATGTTCTAAGTAAGGCATCTGCAGAGCCTGCAGGGAAAAACAGAGAATAATCTGAACTCCTAAATTATTGAAACTGCTTAGGTATGCATGGAGCTTTGATGGGAGATAAAACCATGGGGTTGTTAAAGGGAGAGCGTTGCGGCTAACCGTAGGCCATGAGGGGCGTCAGAACCCACAGCTGGCAGGACGAGCAGAACACCAGGCGGGACGTCAGCAGGTTGGAGTGACGGAAGAGCCGAGAGAGAAGAACCTCGTTCTGCGGTGGAAGAATGAACTAACATGAAAATACGTTCATGCCGGGTGTTAAACACGTTATTATGTAAGGAGAGATTATTTAATTTAAGAAAGAAGAAGGGAAAGCAGTTTAAACAACTGTGGGTTGATGTGAGAAAGTAACCGCTCCCCTAACATCGTTTTGGAGAAATATTATCTTATTCTTTGTAAAATTGATTAATTTCAGCCACAGTGAAGGATTTTCTAGTCTGAACTTGTTTAAGGTGAGGCTAGAGCTTATTAAAATTTATACTTTGACTAGGCCAAAGCCATATTTCAGAGATTTTAGCAGCAGAGAAATAAAAATAAAAAACTCAAAAATGCTCAAGTCATGTTAAAAAACCCAAACAACATTTAATAACAACCTACATATCTTCTATAGTGTATATAATGGCTTCAGAATAAGTTCTGAAACGACAGTTCATAACCTCTGAAAAACAAAAACTAGAAGACTAGATCAGCTGTGAAGAACTGACACGCATCACAAAATGACTCTTAGCACCAAGATTTAAGAATTATTCATTTTCCCAGCGTGTTTCTGAGTACAGGTGTTAGTTTGGTTTGTGGTTCTGTTGTGAACTGAGCTGAATGTTAGCTCTTTCTGAGGGTTAAGGTCATGTCATGTTAAAAAAAAACACCCAACCTCATAATTTGATCCCAAAAATCAACTGAAATGACAGACGTTGGTACTGCAACTCTGTTTTAGATTTACAAAGATTGTTACACATATTGAACAAGATCACATTCTGTTTTTGAAGATAAAGAAAGAAAAAGCCTCTCGATGCCAGATATGAGTTTACCATGAGCTGCAGCAGTTCCTCCTCTGTACATTCGTCCAGGTTGGTTTGCTTGACGGCCACCAGTTGGCCGGTCGGGATGTGTCGCGCCATGCTCACCTGGCTCAGGTTATTGAACCCTTTACCTGCGATACAAGGTGAAATCTCTCCATCATCCCTTTAAGTCACAGTTAAGAACTTGTATTATATTGTTTGGGTGGCCTCACCCAGCTCGTTCAGCAGCTGGTAATGGGCCGGCTCGGGCGACAGCCCCGTGATGTCATCGCCGCCGGCCGGGCCTTGCAGGGTGTATTCAGAACTGTCACAGCTCTGCAAGGCATCCAAGGCAAAAACTGAGTGCACATGTGGCAAAAAATCATGCATCTGTTTGATTATTCTGTTAAATTTAAAAATAAACCACAAATTAAGAACTAAAATCAAAGTAATTGTTGAGTTTAAGGTTTGCAGTTAATCGCATAATAAATTTCCATCCTAATGAAATATTTTGTCTATAGAGACTTTTTATTTATGGTTTCGGCTGTGTTTAGTTTTAATTTCCTTTTCATTTATTTATGTCTTCATGTTTAATTTTGGATATTTAAAATATCTTCCTGCACCAGTATGAAGTGCTCTCTACAAAATTAAAGTTCATCAGCCTTTGAGAGGGGCGCACTTCATCTTTTTTATTTAAAGTTACAAAACTACATGAAATTAAAACATCACAATAATATCAGACAGGAGAGAAAAACAAGTAAAACAGAAAAACAAAGACAACATGTGCAGCTGGACTTTGATGTCACAGACATATTAAGTGTATTATTATGCAATTATCTATATATTAATGTTAGATCGTTTCCCTGCTCCCAGCAGGTGGCGCTGTAACACAAAAGCAGCAGAGTGAAGCAGTGAGGGGAGATGCTTGCAGGTTTTGATGATGCAGGGAGAAAAGAGGAAACTTCCCCTCTGCATTACATCACCACAGGAACATGGCCTCAGCACTACATGATTTATTATTATTATTAATAAGTAGTTAATAATAAATATTAATCATGAACTACTGCATTAGGAATGTAGAGGATAATGTTAAGGAAAGGGTGTGCTTCCAGTTTGATATTTCCTTGAAAAAGTATTCAAGTTTGAGGGGAGTGAATACTTTTGCGAGGTTTTAAGCATTTAATCTCTAAGCATGTCGGCTACTGACCCGAAACTGGTGGCTGGTGTCTTCAAAGCACTCCTCTATGTCCATGGGCTGGACCTGAGAGTGGGATATGCAGGAACAGTCCTGGGGAGGAGGGTGGAGGAGCAGAGGTGAGACATGCCCATACAGGAGGAGGAGGACGAGGACGAGGAGGAAACAAAGAGGGAGCAAGCATCAGGAAACATGGCACACCAACACATCCAGGGGTGAAAATGTGATATGAGGCAACAGAAAGGGACCCGGGTGACGTCATGTGACTAAAGCAGAGCGAGTCGATGAACGTGTGAATAGATGAACCGTTAAACAATTCAGCGCTAACACCATACAGCTCACTTTTTAGGTATCAGAATGAAAATAAACTCCTTACAACGTCCTTGGAAACCTTCAAATAAACAACATTTTATTATATTATTACAGTGTTATACATTTAATAACAAAATATATATATATTTTTAAGCAGTAAGTAGGTCTATCGCCAAAATAAAAATCTATTTTGTTTACAGTGACTTCATAATTCATTTTATTTGTTGTTTTGTTTATTTATTTTGGATATTTAAAATATCTTCCAGTTCCAGTGTTAAATGTTCATTTGAGTTTAAAGTTCATTGATATTTTATTACAATTGTTGTTTTTCTATCATTTAATCTCCTGAATTTATAATTTTACTAAGTCACAGTAGAAACGCATGATGGGAAAAGAAATCCATGCTGCTTGTTGGTCTTACCAAGAAAGACATGGAGTCCTTTTGGCGAAGGTGAAGTGACCGACTTTTTCATTCATTCGTTCAAGAGCTGCAGGGGTCCGATGGTGACAGAGGGAGACAGCAGGATGAGGCGCGGCGGTGAAGCATGAGACACACTGAGGAAACTCCAGGATGAGCAGCAGGCCGGATCGGTCAGCCTGCTGGAGCTTACCTGGCTACATCAGCTGATCTTTAGCTCCAAGGAAACTCAATTCACCAGCAGACGTCCATCATTAGTGGGGATCTGAGACGAATTCCTAAAAACAGAGTGCCACAATTTAATGTACAATAACTTGTTACGTAATTATGCATGATTAATTAAATAAAACTGGAAATACAGTGTTGAAAAGAAGCGTTAAATTATGTTAATATACATAAATCCCTAGTAATCTGCTAAAAGAGCTGTGTGAAGGATGATTTATTTACTTCCCATTTAATAAAGTAATGAGATTTCAGATTTTTCACTTCAACTAAAAGGGAATTTCACAAGTAAAAAGACCAGGAAATAATCAATAATGTATTTTTATGTAAATTACTGTGGATCAGTCAATAAATCTGGGCAGCAAAAAACTAACTTAATGATTCCAAAACTTAATGAAGGATTTCCACGTTTAAACTAATGTATTTAACAAATCCTTGATATAGTAAATTAATTATATAGAACATTTATAATTATTCGATGCATCTCTTAAGTCACTGACCAAGTTAAAGCAAGTTTATTCAAATACTGTGCTGAAAGGCTGTGTTTTAGTCCACGATAATAGATGTGTTTGCAGAAATGTAATATTAAACATTCACTTCATGAGTCAAAAGATCAATTAATAAAACCAGTTTGCATATTTATACCAGTAACCAGACTGGGAGTTGGAGTAGTTGCAGATATCTGTGTAAACAGTGGCTACACTGAACTAACACAGGTTACTTTTCTTATAGTTTTCTCCTTTACTTTAAATAGTCTGAGGTAAGAAAATCAAAGCTTACCTTCACCTCCCGACAGAGCTTCGACATAAACAACTTAAAGACACAAAGGGACGTCGGTCAGTCCGCACGACGTGCCTTTTATACGCTCCATCCTGCGCTGTTCCTGCTCCAGATTACAATAGCGCTACGTAAAAACCTAATATTTACATAAATGTTGGACAATAACAAAAAGACAGCTTCCTTTCGGGAGACTTTTAATTTGACACTGATAACCGGCGCTTGATTGAGGCGTGATTGGGTTTGACCGTCGCCATTAGATGATGATGGCGGCTGTGAAACGCCTTCTCTTTTCCTCCAGGAAGGGATGAAGTTAGCGTCCGATTCGTAGGTTATGTTTGGTTCAAAACAAAAGGGCTATTAACTCCACCAAGCTAAAAACAGTGACTTATCTGAAAACTGTTCAGTTCCTAATCAAATTGGGCCTTGAAATCACATGTTTTAAGTTTTAACACATTAAATAAAGAATTCACAAATTACTAGCTTGATATTTAACATAATAAAAAGTTATGGCTTCTAAATATGGCTGCAGACATACAAAGGGAAAAGAACAGCTAACAAAATCATTCTTTTTAATTTTCAAACTGTAAACAAAACTTTCATTTATACAGGCCATCATTATTCACAGAGAAAAAAACATGGTCATACACACTCAAAATTTAAATAAATATAATAAACAAATCAAAAAGTGCCTCATTTTTTCTCTTAATTTATAATGGGAGTTAGAAAGTCTTATGTTTCAGGTCTACTGATTTCGTTTCTACAGAAGTCAGAATAATTTGCTTTTATCATTAAAATATGAGTTTGTTGAACAGGTAAAAAGAAAAATATACATAGCTTTGTAATAGTGTGGGAAAAATTTAATTTGGTAGCCGTCTCAGTATTTTTGCTTGAACATGACATTTTTTGATCCTATGGCAAAATGTTTAGATCCCAATGGTCTTACAGTAAAGACAGAAGTGGTAAATGTGGCGGAATTGCCCTTTAGTCAAAAGCCCAAATATGGAGCTACGAATCGCAGGCCAACTTCATCGTCATCCTTCTTCTCCATTGTTTGATGCTTCGCTAAACGGATCTCTAAGCGTGTACCGTTGGAATATCCCATGCAGTGGAGGCTTATTGACACCGGGTAAGTTTGATCATGACTGAACTGCTGCGGTAAACATAAATCAGGCCGTAGTCGTTTATCTTTTTTTGAGCTCGCGGACTAGCTGCTCGCTGACGCAACGATTAGAAGCTGTCATCGAAGCGCACGAGACAGAATAGCGTTAAGCTAACGGAAAAAGCTTCAAACTGTTTTTATTTTGGTTATTGTGGAAATAATGGCATTCTCTCTGTTAGATATCTAAACATATGTATTTAATAACAAATCAGCATTTCTATAGACGCGTCCAACTGACAAAATAAAGGCTTTCATTTCACAGTAGAAGCATTTGCATGAATATATTACTACATTTTTTAACAGTCTGTATCTCTCAGCATAAATTAGTTGTTTGGAAATAATCATATGTTATAATCAAAGTAGTTGTTCCCAGAAGCGAATTTAGTCATGGTGGGGTCCAGTAATGGGGCCCTGACTTCCCTTTTTCACTCCCAATTTAGCAACACCACCTGTTATCTAAAATCAACTAAGTTTATTTTAGAAAGCAGAGTTAATTTTAGTTTGCTGTACTAAGATCAGATTTATAACTGTAACTTACTGTAATGGAACCCATCAGACAACATGAAGTAGGCTGAAGGATCTAAAATACGAAACAGATACTGACAAATACTAGCAAAACACATTGCTAGTATTATCCACAACTAGAGAAAGCATGGAACAGTGGTGAACCTTCACAAGACTGGCCATCCAACCAAAATTACTCCAAGAGTGCATCCATGACCACAAAGTCACAAAAGAACCCAGAACAACATCCAAAACACTGTAGGCCTCACTTGGCCCAGTTAAGGTTAGTCAAACAACCAAATCTGAAAATTCTCAGAGAACATCTGATATCTGAGCGTAAGTTTGTGACATTAAACTCAAGCTTGCTTGTGTTACTCAATAGGACCATGATCCAAAGCACTAAATAACCAACCAGTCTAGTCAAAGTGTATGTACTTAAATAGGTAATTCATGGTTGAAATTTGATAAACGTGGCCAAGTTACAACAATTGTACAAAGAAGAAAGGGCCAGAATCCCTCCACACTGATGTAGTTATGATAGTATTAAGCTAGGGGGTTATTAGCGGGGGCTCTAGGGAGTTGCCCACCTTCGTGTAATTAAGTCCAGCTTCATCACTGTGTTGTACCCATTTTAAATCCTACGCTCGTCGTTGCTGGAGTTCCCGATTACGGCTTTAACCTCAGTTTGTACTTCATTATTGACGTGTTGCCATCTTCCACTGCTGTGTCGGCTCTGTGTCACTTTCTATTGGATCGTCTGGTGAATGCAGATTAGATGTGATGGGATGTGAACAGCTGAGGCAAGCAGCTGGGACTTGAGCCGCTGGCTGTGGCTTTACGGTCTCATAATGTACTGCTACTCTGGTAAGAAAGCAGGTCATTTTTGTGTCTGTTTGTGGTTGAGAACCAACATTAAGCTTTTCATTTCTTTGGGTTTCATAAACATTATGAGAGAGCGGTGTTGGCATAGCGGTCTGTGTCAGTCTCAGTCAAGGCATGACTCACAGGCGCTCCGTCCCGGCTTTTTAAATCACGGAAACAGGAAGCATGTATTTGAAGAGCTATGGTGAGTAGGAACATAATGGATCCTGAATCTATTTACTCGGACACTAATAACAAATTGGTACAAAGGATTGGTGCAAAGGATTGCTGCAAGGTGCGATGGAAATCTCAATAATCAGAGATCATATGGTTTCAAATTCCAATGTTTGGAATTTCTGGATAAAAATGTCCAGACTGTAAGGTTGTGTGCAAAACATCTGCCTTAATCTCTTTTATGATCCCAGCTGTTTCAGTTTTACTGTTGTGTAATCAGACCTTGAGCAAGGACTCTTGTCCTTCCCTGATTCCTGCTACTCAGAACCTACAAAGATGTGCAGAGCTGCAGCTATAAAATTAAATTAAACTGAGCTCAATAAGTTACATTTTTATGATTTACTGTTTTTCTCTTTTCTCTGTTTTTCTACCAAAAACTGGGTGACAAAAATAATCAGTTTGGTGCTTTGGTCTCAACTATCCTTTTTCTTGAAGGACAATTTTGTTTACTTCATAATTCATCTTATTTGTTGTTTTGTTTTAGTTTGGATAAATTTTTTACAGTTGGTTATGAAGCTGTGGAACTAATTTCTCCTGACTTTTTCAAAAATGCCTTCCCCTAATCTGTAGGTCAGAATTTCTTGAAGCCGCTGTGTAATCCCCGGATTGTTCACTCTGTTGCAGGTAAAGGTGTTCATGAGGTCACGGCCCACCAACGCAGCACCAGGATGTGATGTCATGGCAGTAGCTGCCTCCCTGTCTTGTCCAGCTTTGTGTTTTTTGGGAGAGGGGCCCCTCACTCCCACCCAGAGGACAGGATATGTTTGAAGTGAAACCCCGGGCGGTGGAAAAGAAGGAGTCGAGCACGGAGACAGGTCAGGAATCCGACGATGCCATTTTTTTTGTTTATAACTCAAATTATTTTTGTTTGATTTGACTTACTTACATGTAAGAGAGAATAAAATCTTTGTACAGAGCATATTGTAATGTTTATGACCTCAGATTGGTGGGTATAAAATATGTTTCTGCCCCGCCTCCCCTCAGTCCAGTATGTCGAGTCTCTGGGCCAGATGCTATTGTTAGCTCGTGTTAGCCCAGTAAACCACATATTTGCTCAAGTGGAAGGTCATTGACTAGTACAGTACCAGACCCAAGAGAGCACACACACACACTGATTCACTTAAACTACATAGCAACAACACAAACGCACTTCCTGTTGCTCTACAAAAGCCAGAGCTTCTTTTTTTTTGTGAACAAATAATGGCTGTTAGGTGTTAGAGACTTAATTTAGGTTACACCAGTTTAATTAGGTAAACAAAAACTGTACAAAGGAAATGACAAATGCAAAATGTCTGCTTTAGAGCCAGTGTTTGGTTTTCCCACAGTACGTTGCTATAGTAACATGGCAGCGCTACAAAATCACGGTTGTAATTATACTGTGTGTCACTGCTGTAATTTGACGAAAATGTGGAGACATGGTGAGCAATACAATTCATCTAACAGCTGAGTCCTATACATTTAAAAGAACTGCAATATGGGTAATGTTGTTGGATTAAACTGAAGTGTTTTTCAAACAAAGGGTGGTTAAAAATATGCAATAGCAATGGTGTGAGTTGTCTCTTCTGAGGCGAAATAAACACAATATTTGTTTTCACAAATACAATAATCACTCCAGAAATATGTGTTCATATCGATATACACACACATTTGAAAAACATATTATAAGTTTCATATCAGTTGATATTGCTAATTGTTGATTAGTTTTCTTGTTTTAAATATCTGAAATCCACAGTTTTCACTTAAACAGCGAAGAGGTAAAACTTAAAACTGCTGCTGCTCAAGTTACTCAACAGGTTGTTGCTAGGTAACCACTAGTTACTCAACAGGTTGTTGCTAGGTAACTACTAGTTACTAAACAGGTTGTTGCTAGGTAACCACTAGTTACTCAACAGGTTGTTGCTAGGTAACCACTAGTTACTCAACAGGTTGTTGCTAGGTAACTACTAGTTACTCAACAGGTTGTTGCTAGGTAACCGAAGAGAGAGTGAGTTAGCTGATTCAACCTTGCTTAGCTAATCATGAAAGCAACTAAAGCTTTTCTTATGCCTATGTTTCCCAGAATGCCGTGCGGTTGTATTTTGTAATTCTGAGTAGAGTTTGATATTGGAAACATGATCAGGATGTGTTCCTGGTTTCCAGATGAAGGACTGGGCAGCAGCGGGAGGCACTACACCTCCAGCTCCCTGGGCTCGTGTTCGGCCGGGTCCGGCTCCCTCTACCTGTCCGACAGTCAGGACTGGGTGGTTTCCCCCAGCTGCTCTCCAGACGAAACCCCTGCACAGATCAGCTCCATTTCACCAATGCTGGCCGAAGAGACTCTCCGCTATATGAGTAAGACTGCATCCGGCTTTTCTTCTAACCAGCGTGTGTGTGTGAACTAAAGAGGAATGCACTGACCTCACCAGAGGGACGCACAGAGGCCAGAGTCACGAGACAGAGTCTAACTGGGGGGAGCTAGGGTGAAAGTAGGACAGTAGGGAAGAAACACGGATAATGCCGGGTTTAAACGTCCAAAATGAGGAGGTGTACGATGCTGTCGCTGTGGAAGGTGAGCCGTTAGCATGCTGCTGTTTCCTTGTGTGTGTCCAATTTGTCAGCAAGGTCAGGGAGAGTGCTGCATTGAAATGGTTTGCTCATGAGAAAGGAAGTAGGGTAACTCTCAAGCTTTGTTTACTGTCCAATCAAACAAGTGGTGGTATGCAGGAAGTGAGTTACTAGTCAAAGAGACAACTTCCTGTTTTCTTCACAAATGCAACAACTGCACATTCTGCATGAAAACTGCTTTAAAATGCAGCTGGCAATAAAACCAGTGAATAAAAACTACAAAACTACAGAAAAGTCTGAACTGAAGAGCCATGTAACATTTTTAAGTGCAGAGTTTTTATTACAGCTTGTTCCAACTATTAATAGCTCTTAAACGAGGTCCGGTGTGCCATCAATGAACAGACACTAAGAAAACAACTTAATGAACTATATTTAGAAAGCATCATTTCTAATTAATACACAGCCTTATTAAAAATATTCACTAATTTGTCTTTACTAGTGTCAAGAGCAAAAGTTGGAAGTAGGTTCTCTGGTTTGATGATTCGGACTGAAAGCATGTTAGAATGGCTTAGTCAAAGTCTAGTCATAAATCCATTTAAGAATCTGTAGCAAAATTTAAAAACGAAAGTAGGAAGATCAGTTTGAGTTGAAGCAAGGGGTCACTGATGAATCAACCCTGATTTTCTATAGTTTTTAAACTGAAACTGATCTTATCTGGTCTGAAAATTAGCTACTGTCCCATTTTTTCTGCTGAGAGAAAGGGAAACTTTTCAGATAAAAAAAAAAAAGAAATCGGGATTGGTAGGTCAGGCTTTTAAAGATCGGTGATCAGCCAGAAAACTGCAATCGGTTCACCCAAACAGCATCTGTAGGGGAAAGTTGAGCCCTGTTTCAAAACAAACCATCATTTGACCCCATTTTACGACCTGATAATTATTTATACTGCCATTTCCACTTTCCTCTACATTCTAGTTAGTTTATTGGAACCAAAGGTCCAACCAGACATCGACCGTTGTACTGTGTGAAACTCATAAATGTCAAAACGACGCAGTTCGTTAAGCAAGAAGCTGTTCAGTTATGCAACTATTTTGTATAACTGAACAGCCATCTTTATTCACTGGAACTTATGAAGTAAACACAACATTAAACATGATCAAAACCGGACCATGGATGTGCATTGCCTTGACCACAGCGACATGCTCCAACCACGAGGTAAAGAGATATGTGTGAGCACACACTGCGGCCATCTTTCGAGGTTATTTTCAGCAGGTCGGACCCAGAGGTCGTCGAGGGGCTCGGATTACCGAACGACGCTCTCATCTGATTTAATCTGCTTTTATTATGAAGGATAGAAGAGCCGATCTGCTGCCCCACTTTGTTCTTAATGATTACTTTCTATTATCTTTTAGCTAAAACTGTCGGCTATGCTAATATACGGTCATGTTTGCACTTTAAATCAAAGGAAATGATTATAGTGCTCAAGTCCAGCGTTGTTGGAGTGTGAAGCTGCTGCTTCTCTTTAAACAGGTGGAGCTGGGGAAGCGTTCTGTGCAGCGCCGCTGACTCCTACTCAGGTGCTAACAGCAGATCGGACTAATGAATAGAACCTCAGAGCTCCAGAATGCTAATGTGGCTTATTAAAGCTTCTACTTTCACGCTTCATTTCTTCTCGTTAGTTTCTTTTTTCTGCCCAATTCTCCTTTTAAAAACAGGCAGGTTGATTCAACAGTGCTTTGCAGAAGTCCTAGATCTCTTGAACTTTTATTTGATGAACCGGGAAAGGTTTAGTGAAAGGAAAACTTCTGCTCTCTTTGTTCAGAAATAAAATTGAAAAGTGTGGCGTACATTTGTGTTCAAAAACCTTTTGATGCAGTTATAGCTGCAAGTGTTGTTGTTAACTCCCATCTGTTTTCCGTCTAGCAACATGATACTGCCACCACCATGTGCCAGTGATACAAAAGTTTAGATTTTGTTGCTTCCTTACACGATCTGCGACAAACTGCAAGTCAAACTTCTTCCGGTTCATAAACTATTTTCCTGTTTGTTGCAATTCTGCACTACTTTGTTTGGCTGTCACATCAAATCCTAGAGTTGAGGAATAACTAGTTACATTTAATTGAGTACCTTTTTTGAAAAAAATAAATACTTCTAGGAGTATTTTTACTACGCTGTTTACTTGAGTGATTTTATTATGAAGTATCACTACTTTTACTTGAATAAAATTTCTGGATTTTTTGTTGAAGTTTATAAGTTTTTTATTGAGTTGGAAAAAAATATTTTGCCTGATTTTGTTACTTACATGAATTATTGTCATTTTCATCCTTAAAATACCAAAATTTCCACTTAACTTTATATTTTGGTCCATGTGATTGTGCAATTTTAAAACATTAAATGATTGATAATTTGGTCAGTCACTCAGTACTTCAGAAGACTTTTTACCAAATACTTTAATACTTTTATTTGAGTAGAAATCCTGATAAAAAAATATCTGTCAAATCCTGATTAAAATACATTAAAGTCATAGTTGTAACATGTTGAATACTTTTGCAAAGCACTGCGTTCTTCTTAAACTGTACCGTCTTTTCTCCCTTCTCTCTCTAGCTTATCTTGCTTTGGAGCCCTCTCCTTACTCCCATCCCGGCTCTCAGAGCCTCTCCAAAGGTATCCCTCTCTCCCTTCCTGCCTCCTGTTACTCTGAAACTTTCTACATTTAACATTGTTGAGAGAGTGGCTTCCCTTTCCCTTCATTTGGAGCTTTTTTTGCCTTCTGCCTGTAGAGAACAGCAGGAAATATGCTTAGATATGTTTGGCGTGTCTTTTATTTGGGTGTGTTGCGAGTAGACAAAACCTTTTGGTAAACAGAAAGTAGCATGCTAGCCATTTCCTGTAGTTTGGAGTGAAGCTGGTTTTATTTTGATGTGCATGAGTGTAAGTTTTGGTTGCATGTGCATGCTAGATAACGTGTAAGCTAGCTTAAGGTGATTTTTAAAAAACTTTCTCTGGCTCAGTCCTCAGTGCCGATCGAGTCGAGCAGATGACCAAAACCTACAATGACATCGAAGTGGTCACCCATCTTTTGGCTGAGGTAGATATCCCTGGATGACAATCATTTGTCAGCTGGTAACCGTAGTAACCTCCTGCGTTTTTATTGGACAGCGGGACAGAGATCTGGAGCTTGCAGCTCGGATCGGTCAGTCTCTTCTGCAGCGAAATCACCTGCTGCAGGAACGAAACGACGCCGTGGAGGAGCAGCTGGCACAAGCAGTGGACCAGGTAACTCATTACAAATTATGGCACTTAAAATTGTGACGTTTAGAGAATGAGTCTCCACATTTACACCATAAAGGAACTAAATGAGATTGAAAGAACAAGATGCTAGACAGAGATAAAGAGCCTTTGTCTGTTTTAAAAACTTTGAAAAGGTTTGTTTTTTAACCTTATATTACATTTAGAAGCCACATAAATCTCAAATGACCGCAAGATACTTTAAGTTTTAAGTTTCCCAAAAGGCTTATTTGAGATGAAAATTAAACCTTTTAGCCACAAAGGACAGAACAAACCTAGATATTTCTCAGAATACAATTCCCATGTTGATGCATGGTGGTGGCAGTATCATGCTGCATGTATTTGAATGACTTCTGCTTATTTATTTTTGGATATTTTCTTTTTTTTTTTTCCGGCATGTTTCAATTCGCCCTGCAGTAGAAATTAAATGTACATAACGGTTTCATCTGCATAAAACGTGCTTGAAATTTACAAAATGGCCATAAAATTTAAACTTTTTATTTTGTTTAACCCAACTCCAAACAGGAGTTTAAAGTTTAAGCTGAAATCTGGTTAAGATTATGTCTGAAGAGACTAAATAGAGCAAACATTTCAAATTCAAATCAAATATTTGACTAACTTTGTCCAGTTAAATTACAAGTTTTTCTGCATTCCAGGTTCACCAGCTGCAGCATGAGCTAAACAAGAAGGATGAACTGCTCCGGATCGTGGCCAGCGCCTCGGAGGAGGGGGAGCAAGACGCCGCCGTGTCGACCCCCCAGCAGCAGCCACAGCTGCTGGGGGGGGCGGCTGCCGCCGCCGCGGCGCTCAGCCAGCTGGAGCAGCTGCAGAACAAGCTGCAGGAGCTGGAGGAAGAGAACCAGGAACTGAGGTCTGAGGTACAGAGCTCTCCAGGTAGAAATTAAGGAATTAAATTAATAAAAATAGTAGATTTGTTCCAAAAGACAGTATTTTTCTTCCAGGCATGTCAGCTGAAGACAGACACCATGACATACGAGGAGAAGGAGCAGCAGCTGGTCAGCGACTGCGTCAAAGAACTACGTGAGTTGGTGTTGATCTATTATAGTGAAATTTGTGTTTGTAATGTGACAAAACGTGGATTGTTTCAGACATAGTGGTAGCTGTACCTCTTACTGACCCATCTTCCTCCTCACAGGCGAGTCCAACAGTCAGATGGTGTCTCTAACGGATGAACTGTCCCAGAAGAACGAAGAGCTGCTCAGACACCAGGAGGAAATCGCTCAGCTGCTTTCTCAGATTGTGGAGCTGCAACACAGAGTGAAGGAGGTGAGAACGCCTGGATTTTAGAAGCCTAACCCACATAACGACCCAAAACTGGAGTAAAGACTTGCTCTCTGCTGGTTCTCTAAAGCTGGCTCTGGAGAAAGAAGAGCTAAGGATCCACCTCCAGGCCTCTAAAGACGCTCAGAGACAGCTAACAGCAGAGGTACGCATCCGATTTTGTGTTCGCATTATTGTTACAACTATTTTAACTTTTTAAGTTAATCCTGTGTTTGCGCTCTGGCAGCTGAACGAGCTGGCAGAGAGGAACGCAGAGTGTGTGGAAATGCTCCACGAGTCGCAGGACGAGATCAGAGAGCTGCGCAGTAGAAGCAGTCCCTCCTCTGGGATGCGACGACATCTTTCACACGGCCTCTACCCCATGGTAAGAAAACGACTTCCAAATCAGAAATCATTATACATGTAAAAATGAATTTAGTTGGTCTATTTAGAAAATCTTATCCCACACAGGAATCGTTGGCAGCAGAGATCGAGGGTTCAATGAGGAGAGAGCTGAGCATCGATGAGGAAACAGCCTTTCAAGACCAAAGGTTGGAGACGTAAATCTGTTTGTTCCAGCATTGCCTTTCTGAATATTTATTACACTTTCAACTCTTTATTTGAAGCATTTTAAGCTTTAAGAAATAAAATGCAATGGTGTCGTCTGCATATATTAGAAATATGCTCTGTACAGTTTCTAGAAAAAAAAAGAAACAATGGTTTTGATTTAGAGAGATTTGAAGGTCTTGCACTAAATGTACCGAAACATAATGATTCAAAATGCCAATATGCAGTGACTGGTTTTACACAGAAAGACACAGGAATTAGCTATTTTATATTTTGAAGTTTTTTTTTTTGAAGAATTGTGTTTTTTTTCTCTTTAAAAATTAAAAAATGCTGAAGTGAAGCAGTGTTTGGCTTTTAAACCGTCCTGCGGTTTTAGTGTGATGCTCAGGAGGAGTGCAGCAGATGTCACGGTCAGACAGTCAGTTCCTGAAATCACACACAACAAAAAAAAAAACAACTTAAAAGTGCAGTGCAACCCTGCCAGACCGTGCACAGGGTTAAAAAGATTACTTGTATCTATGTCATCTGCATAAAGTCGACATTTACAAATCAGAAACAAAACTTATTTTTATTCTTCCCTGTCAGAATTTCTCAAAAGAAAGTCTTCCAAACTGTCCGCTCAGTCAACGCCTCAGCGTCTCGCGCTGCTTTGGCCACACCGCCTATCCCCGGTTCTGGACAGAGTTCTCTAGTAATGACCTCCCAACCTTTCCAGTCAGCACAAGGGTAAGAAACCTGTATCTGACCTACAGTCGATATAATAACATATTTTAAGTCTTGACGTATATCTTGTTTGCAGGGACGAGGTACGAATGGGAAAGCCAGGACTAGCAGGAGGAAATGACCTCACCAAAGCTCTCCATCGACTCTCTTTAAGGCGGCAAAACTTCCTGTCTGAGCGTCAGTTCTTCCAGGTGGAGCGTGAGAAGAAGCTGCAGAATCAGATGGGGGCAGAAGCAGACGTAGAGGGCAGCGGCTGCAGCTCCCCGATGGGCAGCGTGCTCTCCTCCTTTTCCAACCTCTCCGATCTCACAGTCTGCTCCACTGTTTTCAAAACCTTCCTGCCGGAGAAGCTTCAAATCGTCAAACCAATGGAAGGTAATGTTTCCACTGCAACAGAAACATCACTAGAAAATGTATGTACCACTAACATTTTTAAACAGATGAGGTGAAATAGAGACAGTGAAACAGTTTTAGCTGTTTATTTTTAAGTTTTAAGCTAGTTTTAGTTTGATTAACTATCTAAAAAAAGGATCATTTTAATTTCAATCGAAGGCTGGTGTTTAATTCTTTTACATTAGCTTGTAATCTCATTTACAAATAAATTTTTAAAATTTCTTTAAATTTTAAATGTTTTTATTTTTATTGGAGAAAGTGTTTAGCTTATTCATCTTTGCATTTACTAAAAAAAAAACATTTAAATTAGTTTAAAATGAGCTGAATTACATTAGCTTGATTATGCTAACTGGCTAGTGCCATTTGCTAATCTGAGCAAGGGTTAGTCACAATTAAGGAAACTGGCATTTAAAGCAGTTGCCATGTGATTAATAGGTGTTGGTTCAGACATTTAACTACAATATTTTGTATTAACTCTTTGAGCTAAATGACAAAAGTTAGCATTGTAACATTAGCTTGTGAGCCGTTTAGTCTTCTTCAAAACAGAAAAGTATTCCCTACACTTAACTTACTTTTTGTGTAATGTTAAGAGCTTTTTTCCAAACTTAAAATTCTATACACAAAATGCCATAATGACTAAATATAAAATTTAAAATTTTTTGCAAATTTCCAAACAACATTGTTGGGGGCTTTACTCACCTTTGATAGCGTTACAGCCTGTGGTTGTCCATGGTATATTTTTTACAGGCCTTCTTGAATGGCAGGTTTTCTTCATGGGTTCAGTCAAATATGGTGGTTAGCGTCTGTACCAAGAGATTTTTATGTTTTTCCAAAATCAATTGGAAATCCAAATCCACCAGTCTACTCAAGGAAACTCTGATTGTTACTGAAACTGCGTGGCTCTACAAATTCTTCCTTGTTTGGTTTCTGCTCCAATATGCACTGTCCTTTCCAAATTTAGATCACATTATGTTTGTCTTTAGGCTCCCTGACGCTTCATCACTGGCAGCAGCTTGCCCAGCCTCACCTGGCCACCATCTTAGACCCGCACCCTGGGGTTGTGACGAAGGGTTTCCGACCTCTGGCTCAGGATCCCATGTTCCAGCTGTCAGACATGGAGGAAGACGAAGAGGCTGAAGAGCACAGAGAGACTGCTGCCCTTGAGAAAGGAACAGCTGAAAAGGGTAAAGAGGAGCTGGATGAGGAAGAGGAGGAATGCGGGATAACCTTTAACGTACGCTGTTCATCCACAACCGAGGACAGAAACCGTTCTGTTGCACCTTGCACCAATGCGCCTCCCCCCTCGATCCAATCAACATCACCTGGAGCGCCTTCCACTTCCTCCTTTGTCCCTTCGGACTTCTGTTTGACACCTAATTACGTCACAGAGAAATCCAACCAATTGGCTCTTCCCATTCCAGGAGCTTCTGCAACAGCTGTCCAATCACAAAGCATAGTTTCCACCTCAACATCTTCGTCTTGTGGTACAGTTTTTCTTAAAATGTTAATACTTTAATGTGACACCATCACTGTGAGATTTTCTCATGAGCTTTGTTTTGTGTTTAGTCCAAAACCCAGGAAAGAGTCAGAGCTCCACCTTCTCTACCTACACCTTCACAACCTGTCGTATTCTCCACCCTACTGACGTCACACAGGTCACACCAAGGTAAGGCAACTGCAGAGTATGACAAAGAAAATAAGGTAAAACATCAGATTTGGAAGCGCTTTTTTGAGACAGAAGTTGAGATAACTCTGAATTCAAAGTCATTTCTTGACTTCTTTGTGTTTTCTAGCTCTCAGTCGTCCCTTTCGGCCAACACGCCCAGCTCCATGAGAACGGGTCCCAGTACTCCAGTAACTCCCTGCAGGCTGAGTTTGGGTGACTCCTTCCCCCCTCGACGCCCTCCAGCTCCCCCCTGCGGCCTGGCCAAACTCGTTCTAGAGAGAGGTATTTCTGCACAAGTTTCCACTGATGTACCCTCTCCGTTGCCCAGATCTGCTCCACGGCAACCCCTGTTGCGACTCATGCCAAGCACACCGCCCAACTCCCACTCTCCCACTCCCTCGCCCGTGCCTACGGAGCCTCACCAACATCCGTCTGACAATTTTCTAGCCTCGCGGCCTGCAGAGCTTTTTCTCCAAGATGTGTACGGGTTGAACCTGGGCCGAGCCCCACATCCTGACCTGCCCAGCCCTTCCCAGGAAACCCCCAGCCTCTCCTCTTGTTCTAAGCCAGGGCGAGACAAGGCCAATCTAGTCAGCGTTAGTCTGGTAGAAAGACTTTGTCGTTTGGGATTCACTAAGGTGCTGAACAGTTCAGAGTCTGACATGCCAGTGCCGCACCAAGAGTCCGCCACGTTTGTGTCGGCAGGCGGTGGAAGTCTGATGGACGGCCTGCGGCGCAATCAGAGTCTCCCAGCGATGATTGGCGCCAGAGCAGGTAGTAAGTCAACTGGACATCCTCCTCATCCGACCTCCCTGGCTATCCCCCCACCACCATGGGGAAACCTTAAAGAACGACGCCGGCATCTTGCCTCCATCTCGCACCCTCCAAGAAGTTCAAAACACTAAAGGAAGGAGCCACACATTGCTAACACCTCCACCTAAACTCTTTCCTTTCTGCCTTTTGGAGAGAGGAGTCAGGGAATCAGCAGGAAGAACAGTCCCTCCTTTTCATGACGTCTGTTAAAAGCACAATTGAACTCAACTGTTTTTAGTGATGCTGAGTTTTCTAAATGTACTCATCCGACATGATGCTTGGCCTTAGCTTGACTCTTGTATTGGGTTTGCATTTCAGTAGTTCTTGTGAGACTCTGAATTTTCAGGTGTAACTGGAAATCCTTTTCCTTTGTAGTCAGGAAAAGGTCTGGAATTTGATCTCAGCATCTTCCCAAGTCAGGATAATTTGAGGAAAAGAACAGTTTGGAAAACTTTTTTTTTGCAGACCAGACTTTATTCCCAATCCTAATATCTAAAGGTTCTTTCTCCTTTTTACTGAATGCTTCCTTTTCATTTCCTCCTTTCTGCATAAATTTATTTTTATTTCTGTATCCTTTTCCCCTCCTTGTATCCGTTGCCTCCTTTTAACCTGTCTTCCCAATATTCTGCATTCCTTTTGTGTGTCTTCTGAATGTGCTTCTCTTTCTTGCTCTTTTCCAACATTCATAGAAGTATTTTCTGTAAATCAATGGTGAACGTTAGTGTGTTTATGTTTTAAAATGAAGGTAAACTTTGGAAAGTTGAGTCGTTGGAATCCTGTGGGGGAGGAAGTAAAGTAAACTTGTAAGTGTCTGAGGGTTTGTGGAAGTCGATAAGAAAGAACAAGAAAAATGTTGTGAAAGAAAGAATGTTTGTTTTGTTGGATAATGAGGGAAAAGTGGTGACTGATTGAACAACTGAGCATCCAGAGTCTTGCTGTTCCAAGGGCTTGTTCTGTAATCAGCAAGAAGAACTGTAGAACAATGTCATCCCAGCCTATAGCCCCGTAAATGGTGATTATGTCTGCTTCTAGAAAAACGAGCCTCTGGTGTCGAAGACTTAAAGCATAACATGAAACTGCCAGGCTAATCCTGTAGTCCAGCTATGCCTGTAAACATACCAGTGATGGGTGTATTTTTACTGTTACTATACCTTAACTTTTCCGTCCATGTGGTGTGGCAAAAGCATTTGCATGAAAAGCAACATTGCCTACATGTCCCAGCATGCATCTGTCAGCAGGCAGGTGGGGAAAGCAAGGCTAAAACCAAAATAGACAAAATTTTAAAAATAGGGAAGGAGTAATGGGGTGTGGGAGGGATCTGTTTTTCTTCAGGTTTTTGTGTTTTTATGAATATGAGGCCTTAAATAGAGGCAAGCACTGTTTTCAATAAAGTTTGTTGCTATGTTTTAGTTGCACTTAGTCGGTTCTGGGGATCATTGCTGAACTAAACTGAACATATTTGATTTTTCTCAGAAGTCAGCTTCAGACTAAAGGGAAAGGGAACATGCAGTACCAACATTGGCCAGCAGGTGGGAGCATTTCCCACCTAGAAAGTACTTGAAATCAGCCATGTTTCTAAAATGCCTAAACATTAACTTGTATCTGCTCTTATGTTCTATCGTTAACCTTTACTGACATATGTATTTAAATCCTGACATTAATGAAAACATGTTATGTGTCTGGTAATGATATAAGCTAATAATTGACGTGAAAAAACTTTATTTTTGTTAAAAATAAATATTTCAGGCTTCTATATGTTTAAGTAAGCATTGTGAAAAGGAAAAAATGACCTATGATGAAAGCATAATGAGTATTTTCATCTTTTCCTTGTAAAATTTAAAGTTGAGCTTTGTGGCTTTTGATGGATTAAGCATCTACTTCCTGGTGTTTCCCAGCTGTAATCAGGATCCTATGTTGTTGCCTCTTTTGTAAAATAAAGCTACTGAAATTAAAATGTCTGGTTTATATGTTAAAGGTGTTTTTCGTTTGTTTTTACAACTGTTAGCAGCTGATTAGCAAATCAAAAGCTCAAAAAATACCTGAACTATGACCCCACATCCCAGAGGAGTTGGAAAAAAAAGCTTTGCGGATAATGGCCTAGTCAAAGTACAGTTGAGAATCTGTGGCTGGGCTTCTTCACAGACCCTCTCCATCCAGAGTTGATGTCCAAAGCTGGTAGAGATGCATCCCAAATGACTTTAGCTGACTTCAAGGGACTGAATACAAATGCATTCCACTCTTGTTAGATTTTTATTTGTAAAATTTGACTTAAACTTTTAAATTTTGCACCAATTTGTGTTGATCCATGCATAAAATTTTCAAGAAAAAAGGATGAAGGGGATGGGGATTTGAATCCTTACAACCAGACTCTAGATAGTTTTACCTCGGTTTAATCGTTCAGCGCTGCGACCCGCTGCCTCACAGCGGACAGATCTTAATGCTGTCACAGCTGGATGAGAACTGCCCGAGGGCGAAGTCCAGACCCACCCCGACCCCACTCCCCACTCCGAATGTCGCATAAATAGGCTGGGTGAAGTTAGCCCTGAAGCTGTGGAGGTGCGTCATGTTGTCCGCCACGCTGTAGAACGCCAGCGTCCCCGCAGACAGATCGGCGTAGACGCCCAGGCGGGGCGAGTAGGTGACGGGGATGTCCCTCTTCTCGTTGGCGTGCATCGCCGAGCAGCAGGTGTCGGACAGCTCCAGCGTCCAGGACTGGGCGTTGTAGCCGAGGCCGGACCGGGCGTCGTTGCCCTTCCTGCTCAGAGAGGCGTAGGCCACGCCCATTGAGGAGCCACGCCCCCTCCACTCCACCTCCCAGTAGGAGCGCTGGGCCTGCAGCGGGCTCTGGCACATCACCTGGGTCCAGCCGTCGAAGCGCTGGGGTGTGTTGGCATACGGCTGCGTCGGACCCTGCAGGGTAGCCTTGGTGTTGCCTTCGGAGAGTACCAAGCGCTTGTGAGCTGTGTTGGGGTCAAGGGTCAGCATCACAGAATCTAGAAGAGAGTTAACTGTGTAAACGTGTTTACAGGCATGTGGTGGCATTTTATAGCACGAGAACAGTTGTTATAAAAATGCTATAAATATCAAATATGAAACTGGGCCTCTGTCTCTTTAAGCAACTTCTGCTCTTTCCGGCTTCAGGAAGTCGACACAACATGGCTCCTCTATTAAACTGTTTCACTGAGAAGATGTTACATCCCCAGTGTCTGCTAATTGCTGCTGGCTATTCTGAAGGAGCTGAGTGGGGGAGGAGCTACGTCTCAACGGCGGGGCTAGATCCAACCAGGCGTTTTGCACAGCTGAATAGTTTCCATGGAGATTAACGGATTTATCAAACATGTATGAAAGAATCAAGGGAAAACTCCAGCTATGTTTTTGATGATGATGTAAAGCTCAAAAAGGAAGATTTTACGTAATACTGCCCCTTTAAACAAAATGTAGTTTCACTTCTTTCACTCACACTGGAGAAACTCCTCTCTGGATCTCGGTTCTGGTGCCTGGATGCTGTCAAGGTTGATTTCTCTCACTGGAAAAATTGGCAGTATGTCACTGAATGAGCAGATCTTACGGTTTAGTTATTGTTGCAACATATAATGTCAGATATATTTGTTATAAGGAGGTGACAGTGTTGGCTCACATGCAGGAAAAGCTGGAGCTTGAGTCATGGAGTTCGGCAGAGGCGTGTCCAAGAACAGACCTGGGTTAACTGTCCAATGAGAAACCATGATTAAACCATTTCTCTAAACTATGAGACGTTTACCAGGAATGAAGAGCAGCCATCTTACTCTCTGTTGGTGTTTCTAACAGATCCACCATCCCGCCTGTTGGACCAAAGAATTAAAAATGAAAACGTCTCCCTTGTGTTCAGCTTTAACCAAACTTTTAACAGTTTTGTTTCCTGAAATGAGCAGATTGATCAAACACTGATGGAGGAAGCGTTCGGGTTTTACCTGGGTTTCCTCCTGCAGCTGCGGTGTTATTAACCGGGGTGGCCTGGTTGGCGCCTCGTCGGTGTGAGCGAAACAAGCTGCTGATCGATGCCATCCTGCTGAAAGCTGCATAGAAAGAGGAATGTTTACTTACTCTTTATAAATACTGCAATGCTCAAATTTTGCCACATGGTGGCGACAAAATGCAACAATGTGATTATACCATTGGATGAAGCTGGAGCTGGAGCTGGAGCTGGAGTGGGAGTAGGAGAGGCTTGGATTGGAGTCGGAGTCATAGCTGCTGGAGGGGCAACCGGGTTTTGACTAGACCTGCTCCAGAGAGACGGGCCCCCTCGGCGGCTGGGGGTGGGGCTGGGGTTAGACTCACGCTCTGTTGGGATGGAGATATGAACATTTCCACAGCTTTGAACTTTTAGTTTTTGATGTTAGGATTATATGCTGAAGACAGAAAGTAGTGAAGAAGTTTGAAGGGGAAAAAAAATAAAAACCTGAAAAGATGTTTCTAGCTGAAGCTGCATGAACATAATTCCTAAAGGGGATGTGCAAAGTGCAAATCAACTTATTATGTTACCTTCAATTGCTATAAAAATGCTTCATATATTTATATACATCTAATATGACTTAAAATAAATTTGACTTTGTAGTTTAATACCTTGAAATTGGGTCTCTGTGTCTTTAAGAAGCTTCTACTCTTTCTGGAACTCTCACAACATTTCTCCTCTATTAATCATTTAATAACATTTTTAACAGCCTTGAACTGAGAAGTAGCTTGTATAATGAGCTCAGCAGATGCGCAGTTGGACCAGGTGTTTGCTAATTGCTGTCAGCTAGTCTGAAGGAGCTGAATGGAGGAGTTGTGGGGGAGGGATGAAAACACTCTAGGTATGTTTTTGATGAGGGAATAACATTTTAACATTATGTAAAGCTCAAAAAATAAGTCAATTTAACATAATAAATTAGATACAGGTTTGGACTAGGCCATTCTCTGCATGTATTAATGGTTTCAGTTCCTTTTGAGCATGTCATGACCTCCAGCAGGAAGTGAGGAGATTTTTAAACCCCAACCGGCACCCGCTTACCAGCCTCTCTCTCCTCTCGTCTCCGTCTGGGCGAGTTTGTGTTTCCTCTCTCTGCAACCATTTTGAAAACATGCTTATGTGTTTCTGCTGACTGCATGAAATCCAAAAGCATTCTTTTTAAAAATCTCACCTCGAGGTGCGTCCCTGCTCCTCACGTTGGGACCTCTGAGTGCTGTTGGACATAAAAACCACTCACCACCATGTTTGACTGAAATCCTTTCAAATTAAAGTTCTTAAAAGCGTGGCGTACCTGGTCCTTGTCGGTCTTTACTCCGGATATCCAGCGAAATGCTTGAAGTCGGAGTACGGTTGTTGGTGTTGCTTTTATTCAGACCAGAAAACACTAGAAAGAGGAGAAAAAACACCCGTCAGGTTTATGAAAATACTTTCTGAAGAGTTCTTTAGAGCGCAGAAGAAAACTCACAATCACGAAACACGTTTTTCCCTCCCAACCGGCTGGCTGAAAAAGATCAGAAACCGTCATTGTTGGGTTAAAAAAGCTAAAAATGTTCTATGATGCCAAAAAGGACAGTGCTCTGTACTTACAGTTTCCCAAAGTGAATAGTTTGGTTTCATTGACTGAAAGAGACCAGATGAAATGTTTATGACTTGAAAGAAAAGTCCAAACCTGCACTGCAAAAACACAAAACCTTACCAAGTATGTTTGGTCCAGTTTGTAGTTCACTTAAAGTAAGACAAAACTGACTTACAAGTAACTTTTCAGCAAGAATTATGAGCTTGTTTCCTTAATATTGGTATAAAAAACATTTATTCCACTGGCAGACTGATTGGCAGATTATTTATTTTACAACTAAACATTTGTTCCACATTATAAGTGAAATAATCTGCAATGTTAAGGATTTTTTTTACTTAAAACAAGCTCAGATATCTTGCTGAAAAGTTAATTGTAAGTTAGTTTTATCTTATTTCAAATCTACTAAGACATTTTCAGTAGAAACTGGACAAAAATTCTCCACAAAAACTCTCCACAAAAAAATTTTTGTGGAGAGTTTCTTCTGACAGACCTTGCTTATTGATTTTCCCCAACTCCTGATTGCACAGATCCTCCACTCGGTCCCTGAGGGCCAGCACTACTTCTAGAACGGGTTCAAAGGTCGCGTTGTGATTGACGTGCACGGCCGGCAGGTCGCCGCAGTCAAGAGGACTGCTCATGGTGTCGCACGTCTGAGGATAAGTAAACGGTTTTAGAGGAAGTCAGACGACAATCAACACTAATGGAAATGTTTTCTCTCATGTTAGGAAACTTTAAGAGCAAATTCACAATAAATGGCATCTCAAGGCACTTGACAAAGAAAAACATAATTTAAATTTAATCCAATTGGCAATTCCAAATTATTTTAGTTATCTAACTGTGCTGTATGCTCAATTAATTATCAAACTAGCTTAAAAAGATCATATTGAGTTGAAATTTTTGCATTAACTTAGGAAAAAAATATGATTTTTACAAAAAGTTATCACACTGTTAGAATGCCATGTCAGCTCTGGCCTACTGTTAACATTTTATTATAAAAACCTCTTAAATTTGTCGTATTAATCACCCTATTTGTGGTTTTGTGTGTGTCCTGCTTTATTTTTCTGCTATATTTGTTTATTCTAATTGATGGATTCTCCATATAAATAAGGAAAAAATGATAGGAAATGATCAGAGAATATTTCTGCTTTTTTATCCAGTTTAAGTTGTAACTAACTGAAAAAATAAAACAAAAAACAAGGTACGGATCACTCATGGAGAGTGATCTGTACCTGGAGGTAGTAGATGTTGTCTCCACAGTCCGCCAGGTCCTTCATTTCCGTGTCCCTCTTCCTCCGCTCCCTGATCTCGGCCTCCAGGTTGTCGGCGACCTCCTGGGCCTGGTTCATCTTCTCCAGGCTGGCCTGGTCCAGCACCTCCTCCAGCACCTCCTGCAGATGCTCCACGGAGCGCAGCAGCTCGCCCAGAATGTTCTCCGCCTCATCGTGCACCTTGTCCGCAGAACGCTGTTGCCAAGATTGGAGACCCACTCACCAATTAGCTCTTGTTTTATCCAGACAGCAAAACATGGCAATTAAATGTTGAATTATGGTCAATTGATGGTCAAACAATCACCCAATTTTATCCAGTTAACTAACTGGAAAAGGTGTTTAAATGGATTCAATTTCTGTCTAATCACATTTCAACGTTGGGTACTTTTTCATTCTGGATACTAAATTTATCTTGCAGTTCCACCAACCTTCACTCCTTCCATCATCTTCTTCATATCCTTCAGCTCCTGCTCCCTGTGTTTCAGCTTCAGCTGGTTGTCTGCTTGGATGTCTGAAAGCAGCTTCTGCACAGGGATGAAACGGCGTGAAAAACAGGACGAGCAGAAGGAAGCAACTGGGTACAGTAGTGGCTAGGAGGAGCGGTGTAATGGGACAGGAATGCTGTTAGGAATGCATTCAGCCTGGCTTTAGACTCATTACCCAACAAAAGGTGCAGAGGAAGGACACGTCAGGCAGAAAGCCATTAGATACAACAATAAGCGACTCGCAGAAGGGTGGATTCTGGAGTTGTACTCCCACAATGACTTGTAAAAGTATTGATATAGCTTGAAGTTTTAACATTGTGACCTTTGATGTGTTTATTGACACAGACCAACAAAAAGTTGTACAAAATGTTGAAGAGAGATTATGATGGCAAGTCCAGGTTTTAGTTCGCTACAAGATGAGATCAGTACTGAACCTTTTGGACCACGTCCAAAATGCTAGAATATTATTGTATTGTACTGTTGGGATGTTTCTCTTTAGCAGGAACAAGGAAGATGGTCAGAGTTGATGTGAAGATTGATAAAGCAAAATAAGGGACAATACAGGAAGAGAACCTGTTGGAGGATGTTGAAGACTTGAGTCTGTGGTTTAGGTTCACCTTCAACTACACAGCCAATACAGCCAAACCTCTAGGTTCACATCAAACTATGTTGATGAGTTAGTCCAAATTTAAATGAAAATCTATCGCAAGACTTCATCCAATGTCACGAAGCTTGAGCCATTCCACAAGGGAAATTGAAAGCTGAAGACACAGTACTGACTCAAGACACTACTTTATGTTGGTCTCTCACAAAATCCCAACAAAATGGCGTGAAGTCTTTAGTTGTAATAGTTCTCAGACATAGTTGCCCCCGGGAATCGCTTTTTACGCACCTGTCTATCCAGTCGCTCAGCCTTGGTGGACACACACTCGTGGTCTTTGTGCTGATTGCTGGTGCACAGCCAGCAGACAAACATCTTGCACTGGCGACAGAAGAACTCCTGCAGGTACTTGTGCTGGGTGCAGATCTTCTCTGCCAGATTGCTGGTCGGCGGGATGAGCTCATGCTGCTTGAGAGACTTCTTGGTCTGGTGAGGCTTCAGGTGGGTCTCGCAGAAGGAGCTCATGCACGCCAGGCAGCTTTTCACGGCGGCACGCTGCTCCCCTTTGCACGTGTCACACAGAACATCTCCAGTGGACAGCCTGGACTTGGATCTAGAGGACAACCCGCGAGCACTTCGGATGGAGTCTCGAACTTCTGATTTGAGGGCCCCTTTGCGGAGCTGCTCCACAGCCTCGGCCAGCATGGTGTTTCTGGACAAGGGCGGCTTGGGGCAGAAGGTCTGGCGGCACTGGGGGCAGCTGTAAATCCCTTTGGGGTCATCCTTGCTCCAGAAGTCTTTGATGCAGCCCATACAGTAGCTGTGTCCGCAGGGTATGGTGACCGGGTCATTGGGGAGATCAAGACACACGGGGCAGTTGAACTGCTCCTCTGTCCACAGCTTCCCACTCATTGTGATTTAGCCAAATACGAAGAAAGCCCAGAGATGTTTAGCTGAGAGTCCTCAAGATTAATCCAGAAATTAGGGAAGGTTGTGCGCGATCCAGATTCTCAGAAGGAAAATGTTGAGTCTCAGGTGAGAGAAAGCAAAAAGAAGAGATGGGAGGGGCCAAACTTACCAGGCAGGTCTAGCTGGGGAAACGGGTGTCGGCAGAAAACTGCTGAATGAACGGAGGGTAAAGGTGTGAGTGTCTGGTCATTGTCCTGTTCATGTGATGCAGGACTACAGGAAGATTCAGATAGTAGAGATATATTTAGGGAGAGTTAAAAGGAAAAAGTCTTGGATCTTCAAACAGCGAATCACTAAAAGAGCGGTTACTTTAAGGAAAATCACAGCAACACCCTAAAGAATGGTAAAACGAATCAGTCATGCTGGTTTGGCTACCGAAGAAGTATTCACTCCCTTAATTTACTTAGGTTTCTTATTTTTTATCACAATTGTTTCAGAAAATCCAATAAAGTAAATACAAAGATACTGATATTAACTTCTAGCTAATGGTAGCATAAGCTAGGCTAGGCTAACACCAGTTAGCACTTGTGTTTTCATCACCATGCCACAGCTAACAAACATTTTAAATTACTCTAAAGCAGAAGAACTACTAAGCTAGCAGAAAATTAGCTACCAGCTAATCCAGAGTTTATTTCTTTTTATTTTCATAAATAAAAGCCTTACCATGAAACATAGCTTTATTACAAAACTTGTACAATTTAAATCTGGAAACCAAATCAACCTCATTAACCAAATTTATGCAAAATGATTCAGAATTACTCTTTCTTTCAAGTAATGTGTGAATATTATAAGAGAGAATTTACTGTTTCCTCACAATTTGTAGTGATTTTTGACACCAGAATCATAAACCTTTGAATAATGAGTGCTGTGTTGTTTTGTTATTCCACATAAAAACATTTTTAGTATAAAAACATAACGAACAAACAGAATCTACAAGTGCCATGTAGTGATCTGTTCCTGTGGGAGAAAACTCAACCTGTTTGTGCGACGCAACACTTGGCTTTATCAAATCCTAAATCCCACAATGAGGTCACTTTCTTTTGCTTAATCACAGTAATGTTTGTCAGAGCAGGTTTTGCATTTAATTATAATGAAGTGTAGGTGAAGTGTTTACATTTCCGTGTTGTATTACCAGAAAAAATATTTCTAGAAGGCCTGCGGTTGTTGTAAATAAGAGGTTTTGTCAATAGAGATCTGTTGTTTGAATTGTTCATTGCAGCTAAAAGAAACTAGATGAAGGAGATGGCAACAAGATCACAGTAAAACAGAGATGCAACAATATTATGAAGCAAAGACAAAACTGTTCACTTATAATATTAACAGTTAGCATAATTAGCATTAGCTTTTCCAACAGGCAGGATCAAAAAGAGCAAGTCTGCAATCATTCAGTCACTAATAAGGGTCGATCAAACTGAAAATCAACCAATTTTTGCCATCTGCCAATTTCTCTGTCAGCTTATCTTGAGAATCAATGCATGGTGCTGGAGGTGTGATGATATGGGATTCCTTGCAGTTCAAAACCTCAAGAAAGTAAAGCAACGCTCTAAAGCTGATAAAATCAGATAGTAAACATCTACAGAGTTATTGCTGTTGAATGAGCTGTTAAAATGTTAGATCATTTTTAGTACTCCCTGATGTGGAAATAGCTACGCTTGGAAGAGCGTTATCTTTTCTCTTTTTCATGCCATGACCCTAATTTTGAGAAACAGAACTTTATCTTAAGAATTGAGGAAGAAAAACACTTGTGGTTTCCTGGTAAATATGGCCCTGATTTATGTCTCTGACAACGAAACTTGGAAATGTGCTAACAGAGAAGTGGCGAACATCACTTCAGTGGTAAACTCCATCAAGCTTTCAGAGCAAAATTACAATCATAAAGCATGAAGCTGGAGAAAACAACAGGGACAAGAAATGTGTGGAGTTTTGAACATCTTTTCACATTCATCAGGCCCTCCAGGATTTTGTTTTTGTGTTTTTGTTGCCATCAAAATAACAGTTTAGAAATATTTGTATTTATGCGTGATGGTAAATGTGACTTTTTGTTACTCAGTGTATCGGCCACAGACTATAACGAGAATTCAAGTAAGACTGAGGCAGCAGTGGAGAAGAAAGAAAAAGTACTGCCACCTGCAGGTGGGAGTTAGCAGTCACTTAAACCTGCAGTAATTAATTTTTATAAGAAAAAAAAAGTTTGGTGTATTTGTTGAAGCTGTCACTTTGTCATGACGGTATAGTATGAGACAGATAATCTGTGGGAAAAAACTAAGCTTCCCCAACCAATCAGAGTCAGGAGGCGGGTCTTAGCACTGTCAATCATGCCCATGTATGCCCTGCTATGCTAAGGCTAGTTAGCATGGCCACCGATAACAGCGGTAAACAGTTTTTTGTAAAGGCAAGTTGTTTCTCTTCCATTAGCACATCTAACAGTGAGTACATGAGGATGATTGGCAGCATTAAGCCCAGACTCCTGGCTGTGATTGGTTATTTTTGGTGCATTTCTTCAGACAGCAATAGTAGCTCAAGAGAGGAGGTGGAGAAGATTGATCTTTCCACAGATTATCTGTCTCATAATATGTTTTAACAAATATTTAAAAAAGCCAAAAAAAAACAATTTTTTTATAGAAGTTGCATACTGCAACTATTTTTGGGAGAAATTTTCAATAAATTCACAAGTAAGAGATAAACGAGGGAACACTGTAGAATCTTTATTTGTAAAAATGTTTGTTTTGCTGTAGTAATTTGAATTAATCATGCATTTCTGAGCCAATATTTTATCCTAACAACTTCAAGCTTCCAGCATCTTTTTGAGGTTCTGCTTAAATATAAAATACTCGTTCCATTTTACAGTGTGAGGTCAGCTTTTCTGCTCACATCAGGTTGACCCCCAGCGCTAACAGCGTGGTCCAGAACGCTGCTGCGGTGGCCGCGGCGCCGTTAAAGGTCTTGTCGTGGGCGTAGGTGATGATGTGCAGGGCGCCACTGTAGGCCTCCTCGCAGCTCGGCTGGATCTCCTCCTGGGGGAGCTCGAAGCCGTAGGTGCCATTATCTCTCAGCTCAAAGGTGAAAGTCAGGGGGATGTCCTGCATTCGGGCCCAGTCTCTGGATGAACCAGAGTTGGGGTCTGAAGACAGGATTATGCTGGTAAAATACTTCAAACCTGTGATTTATAAGTAATGAAATAACTTTATACATACATAACACAACTGGAGAGGGTCCGACTCTGTACTTTTTCCCATGGACTTTCCAAATGGCTTCAGCTGCTTCCTCTCCCACCTTCATCTGAGGAATCGGGAATATTCAGACAACTCTTCTCATTGATTTATTAGGCAAAACATAAAGGAAGCTGTTTACCAAACAAAGAAACGCTCTGGAGCTTCATCTGTATTCATGACTCCATCCTGTTACTGACATATATTACGGCAAAATGAGCAGAAAGATTCGGCTCAGCTGTGCTCGGCGCCAGAGAACGGCAGCGCTGGCCATGCACAAACACTTCGGCGGGGGAGTGCGAGAACACAACGAGGAACCACTGCGACCCGGTTTTAGTCACAGTGGGCCTCGACAAATGCCAACTGTTTATATGGGATCTGTTTTCACTTTGAGATCATGTGTGCAGTCATACTAGATCACCAAAATAGCTATTTTTTGCTTATATTTCTGGTTTAGCTTTCAATCTTTAGAGTAAAGAGCTGAGCAAAGAATAGGAAACTAATGTTGCTAATGAATGTTTGTGGTAGTAGGGAATAAAATACTTGTATCAATATTCACAAACCATCTGCGAGAAAGCTACAGCACAGCTAGTCGTTACAGGAAGCTAGAAAAGTGTACATTTAAAAGTCCAGGGCGGAATCGCTGCAAAATAGATTGGATTGTTTATGATTCACTTTCCAGATTTTATCTACTGAGGAAATATTAGTGAATCTATTCATAGCCGCCATAATGTTTCACTAAATATGTGATACATTGACATTTTTTGTATTTAGCAAGACTGAATTTAAATCAATATTACCCTAATAATGCCATATGCAGAAATAGAACTGACTGTAAAAATTAGTTAGTGTTTGGATTCGGCCAAAATCATCCTGTGAAATGTGAAAATCAGAGAAATGTAATCAAAATGAACAAAAATAAACATCTGAAACATCATTCTTTGATACATTTCACATTTTGAATTCAAATACTGGAACAAATTAACTTCTATAGTGATTCAGAGAACTGAGAGAACTCAGTATTCATTAGCCACTCCTCTGTTGAGTTCAACCAACCTTAGAAACAGCAGGACTGCCTGAACACGTCTCTCTGCTAAAGGCCAGGAACAACACATGGAGCTTCATAATCCTGTTTTGCGAACAGTAACTCTTGGCTCTTTTAGGTTATTACCTGCATCGTTCCTGGTCAGGCTCTCATTTGCTACTTACTGTCAGCTTCCTCCTGCTTGTTCTGCTTTGTTGTTTGCAGATGAGGGTTACGATGCATGTCATTTATTTACGTAGAGCAAATTTATTACATATTTCCTCATGCACAATCAGCACAGACCTAAATATCTCATGTAACCAGACAGAATGCAAACAAAATGTGAACAACAACTAAAGCTCCTAGTGCAGATGGTTCTGCACAGCTACAGAGTATTGCATGTGCAAAGCATGCATGGATGTAAATACCAGCTCATCGTAATTGGAGGCGGTGAAGTTGGGGTGTCCGTAGGGAATCAGGAGCAGCTGGCCGTAGGAGTGGATGGTGAGGAAACACAGGAAGTCTTCCTTTCTGCTTCCCACAAAGTAAGTTACGGCCTGGGCCTCGGGTTCTGAGATGGGCCCTCTGCCGGGGTAGATGTTGGAGTTGCAGTCAGACGACACTCCGATGGCTGCGAACAAAAACAGAATCAGTCGTTGATACAAACTAACAAGCTGCTTCACGACGCGGAGCTCGGTGATGAGACACTCACTGCCCCAGTTGGCATCAAAGTTGCGGTTGAGGTCGGTGCCGTAGCAATCGCCCGAAGGTCCCGGTGACCTGTTCTTCCTCCACAGTCGGGTCTGAGCGGATCAGAATGTTCAGTCAGTTGGGTCTAAATCCAGCAACGCAAGAAATTAACCACTTGACATTTTTCTAAATATTAAACCGCTGACGTCTCCTATACTTTGGGCTCATCGGAAGTCATCTACTTCGATGATTAAACCGCAAATCATTTTTACTCGAGTGCCCTTTTCCTAATAGCATATCCTCTCATATCCTGCTCATGTCCAGCTTGAGAGCAGATCAACCGGATTTAATTTGATGAATATCCATCAAGATACTGACTGACGAGTTCTTCCAGGAGAAGATGTAGCCGTCGACGTTGAGCACCGGCGTGATGTAGAAGTCCATGTTTGTCATCATGGCTTCCATTTTAGCGTCTGTTTTGTACGTTTGGAGAATCTGATTAAAAAAACAAGAAAACAGATTGAATGAGTTTAATTCTGCATAAAATGGCAGACGTTAACTCACATATTTACTCACAAATTTAAACAAACAGCATTAAAGGGGTTGATAGTAACTTTGGAGAACCGTACACCTGACGGTTCTCTTACCTGTCTGACAAAGTACTGACAAAACGCCGGAGCGATCCATTCTCTGGCATGAATACCACAGTCCATCCAGATTGCTTTCTTTTTGGCGTCAGTCTTCAGGCCGATCTGAAAAACCAGTTCAAATGCCTCTAAATATCAGCAGATCCCAGCCTTTTGTACCAAATTCATTTTTTAAAACCAGAATCTGGTTCACCCTCATCAAGCTAATCGTCCTGTTCTCATAGCTCTTCCCATAATCCACTATGGTCACAACATCGGGGTATTGCTTTGCCATCTGAGCCATCCAGCTGCTGATCTGTAAGGTGGAACATCAATGGACTTTAATCACACTAAATGTGTTATTATGCGTGAAACAACGATTGGGTTCTCTCACCTCCTCCATTGGATGGTATTGGAAGTAATCATACTCCGCTTTGTTGCTTAACAAAGCACAAAATACATAAGAATCTACATATACAGCTACATTTTGCTAAATATCAGAGCAGATTTTTAGCTTGAATCTGTATTGTGACCATGAATTTGTTGGTAAAAAACAGTATTAAGTACATAAACAGGAGGAATTTTGCTGATTAAAAACCCACCTCTCCAGCGTCAATGTCCCCACTGCTAAGAGAAATGGCACAAAGCTTAGACTCATCACGTTCAGCATCTTCACTTAGTCGAATGAAGCCGCTCGTTTGTTTCTGTCACGTCTCATTTCCCTTTACAAAGCCTTAATGTACATGTTTATCTGATAAAAGTTCACCTTTGCCTCTGTTACAGAGCGCTGGCAGCATTACCACAGTTAATATTTCATCTTTTATGAGCTTCCATTACTTCACACCTGTTATTATGCAAAGTAATACCTGTTTTTGTTGGATAGTCATCGACCGCGTCCTAAGGTAGTTACATCCAAAATCATGTAACTACCTTGTTTTCAAGGTAGTTACATGACCTGTGAAGCAATGTAAACATTTAGTTATCACTTAATATATGCAAAAGCATCTACTGGTTGTGCTTAACAATCAGGCTAACCACTGTTAGCAATGCAAGGTAATTATTTTTCAACATTTTACACAGTTAAGCAGTGCTTTGAGTGGGCGGGTACAAAACAAAAGAAACACTAAAACTATTGAAATGCACAAAGAACAAAATTCTACTATAAACAAAAAAGAAATACAATTTAATACATTTATATGGCAAGACCATTTGAGCAAGATCTGAATTTAAATAAAAACAGTAGGAAAAAGTGTAAAGGACATAAATATTCAGGAAGAGGAACACAGCAATGAACTATAAAATAGACCTAAAGGATTAATTTTGAGAAGTGTTACTAAAGTTTATCTTCACAAGAAGAATTCTTTTTTCATTTTTAGATCAGATCGGATGAGATACAAACACCAAAAAAAAAAGAAAAGTAAAGAGTTTCTGAAGATTATCAGTCATCAGACACAAACAGTATCACGGCTTCACTGAAGGAAGAGGGCAAAGGTCAACACCATATAAGGTTATCCTGTGCCACGCAAAAGTATTCACACCCCAGTAAATGTTTTTTACATTTTGTCACGTTATAACCACAAAGTATTCCCACAATCTAAACCCAGGTGCAGATTTTTGTTGTTTCCATACGTCTGTTTGATATGTCTAGAAAATGAAGAGGTTCTCCCGGCTCATTAATTTGCGATGAAAGCATGATACTCTCAGAAGAATCATTTCACTGAGGCCAATCCTGGGCCAATAAGCCGCTAACAGATGTGTGATGAGAAGAATCTGTGACTGAACTGGTGGAATAAGAAATATTTACATATTCATAGCTTCTGGAGTGAGCAGCAGGTAGCAATCAGCGCCTCTTGTGCAGCTTCAAATAGGCAAACACAGTTTACCAACTGTGGAACAACAGCAATTCTTTAAAAGCCCTGAAATCAGGTTTCTCTTTGTAGTAGTCCATTTTTCAGGAAGCTGGTAAAACTGTCGAAAATCAACTGGACTGTGCTGCATTAACGGGCTGTTTTTGGTTTATTAATGGTGCTGAAGTGAACCTAAATGATGCAAAGCATGTTTTTATTGTTTGTATTCATGTTAACCTAAGGCACTTAGTGGTAGCATCTTACCAGCAGGGGTCAGAACAATGCTTAGTGTTAAACACACTGTAAATGATACATGTCTTTCTGCACAAGGAATGGAGAAGCCAGTCAGACATTAAGGGAACTGATTGGAGGTCAATCCTAAAAGTCGACCTGAGACCAGGCAGCCGGAAAACGGACATAAACATAAAGCCGGGGCTACAAAACGTTTTAGATCAAACTATATCCAAGTGTTAGTATGGTCGAGACCTTAATTCAAGAGTTAGAAATCACTGTTCACAGGAGTTTTAGATCTCAGATCTGGCTTTACCTCTTAAAACTTGTAAGGTGTGAACTTAAATCAGTTGGACAACTGATGAACATCGCAGCAGGAATACCAAATCATCAAGTCGCTCAACAGGGAGCTTTCTGTTTACATGATCAGCAGCTTCTGAGGGAGGTAGCTCCTTTTAACTTCCTCAAAAATGAAAGGGCTTGTGATTCTTCAATGGCTGATGCATCGACCCAAGAAAGGTTTTCCCTTCAAGGCCTCTGTGTTGATGGCTACTTTCCTTGATGTCCTAAAATCCATAACATTTCCTTTGCCTTTCTGCATTCACAATCAGGCTGTTGGGGTTAGACACTGCTGTTAAGTTCTGAATCAACCCAGAAGCAATGAGTACTGGTAGATGTAAGGTTTTGTTCCCAAGAACATTTGCTTTGCCTTCAACAATTCCTCAACAAAATCAAAGTTTTAGTCCTTTCAAATTAACAAAGGAATGCTGCCTTGTCTTTTTTTTCTGTACAATCTTTTTATTATATCTGAGAATAAGAATACTCGGCATCTATTCCAATGCTGTGGCAAGCCAAGTTTTTGCTCCTTCACCTTTGCTGACATGTGCATCATGTCTTTCTGCGAGTTGCTCATAAGATGTAGAAACAAGACCTGACTGAGGCGAATTAATGTGCACACGAACCCGGTTTGTGTTTATGTGTGTCCCA
Organism: Alfaro cultratus; assembly: GCA_903066825.1. Classification (NCBI taxonomy): domain Eukaryota; kingdom Metazoa; phylum Chordata; class Actinopteri; order Cyprinodontiformes; family Poeciliidae; genus Alfaro; species Alfaro cultratus. The sequence continues at coordinate 158,711 of CAEFZX010014454.1, read as the reverse complement.
GATACAGAATCAAAACACATCACAGCTTCTTTTCTTCACAATGACGGATGAAAGCACTAATGCTTTTGGATGAGAGAGACAGGCCATCCTGTTGCACTTAGACGCAACCTTAAAAACACAACTTCCTCTCTATAGGTTTCCAAGCATGAATACTTATCTTTACTGCAAGCATCTTATAGAATAAAGAACTTTACAGCCAAGACATGAGAAGTAAATTAACTTTTACTTAATGGCATTTTGGTAAAAATTTAGATTAGGTTCAAGTCATTGACTGATGTTCTAGTCATCCTAATGGTTTATGAAGCTCGTTAACAGAGTTGGAGAGATATGGCAGGAAAATATTTGAGTGAATATTCCTGAGGCATTCCCATGGATCATTCTGAAAGTGAGCTCTTTCCCGGCTACATCGACATGTTATGAGTAATGTTTTGGGCATTTGATTTGTGTTGGACTCGTTCATTGATTTCTTTGGACTCATGCCTCACTTTTGGCTTCCTAAATATTAGACAAGAGTGTGATTTACAGGGTGTCATATAGCTTCATAGCTCTAAATGGGGCCCTGTAGGCCCATGTTTGCAATGCTCTGGCTTTTATTTGATCATTCATTTATCTGCCCCAAAGAATCTATGGTCATTACATTCAAATATATATGAAAAAAAAAAACAACAACATAATAATTTACTCAAGAAAAGTAAAAAAAAAACAAAGCTAGAGGAGTAAACTGCTGGGCAGTTTGTGCTACAATTAACTTATTGTATTGTTAATTCAAAATATATCAGCTCTACTGTTAAAAACAATTAATGTGAATAGATTAACTACTGTGTTAGCTCAAAGCTCTCAGTAAAATTAACAAGGCTAACTTCTTCAAACATTTACTTTGTCTGCAAAAGAAAACACAGGGTATCTGCAGGTTTCTGCAGGTCCAATTTAAACAGTGACAGAAGTAGAGTGTCACGTGTTGAGCAACAGACTTTATTTGCACTTGTAATATAAATTTTGAACTGAGCTAACATTGATTCAGTGAAAAGTTATGTAACTCAACTTACATAATTGTTTTATTTAATTTTTGCTGCTGGATTCAATCGGCATATAGTTACCTTATATGAATATACAAGAACTGATAAACACTAATTTCCAAAGTAACTAACAGTACTGTCAATAAAATCTTATGAATCACCAACAGCAGGTTGTTTTAATCAATTATTTGTTCCTATATTATAATCATGGTTTAAAGTCACATTGCATGGAATTCAAATTTAAATTCCTTCATGAGTAATTTCCAGATTTGTAGCCCATTTATTAGGGTTTAACATTATCACTTCCCTTCTGGATGCCTGTCTAAACCCGATGATGAATCCAGCTGTTACATCACTCATTTTTATGCTTATTTGAAGTGACACATTGCCACAAAATCAAATTAAACCCAGGTACTTTCAGCTCGAGTTCAGAAAGTAATTGGAAGGAAGGAAGCTGAATCAATGTGCGAAACAGAATAGTGAATAGTGATTATTTTGTATTGTCCTGCAGCGTTTTCTACTGTAGGGACAAAGATAACTCATTGTCTTATTAATTGAATGTGCTCTGACTTTGAAAATCTACATTGATATAGCCCAAAAATGGATTTTACAGTTGAAGAACACAAAATAAAGACACATATTCCATTTTTCTTAAATCAGACCAAATGTTTCTTGTTTTATGAGTATAAACACTTCAGATTTTAAAAACATAAATAATAAATACTCTCTCAGTGCTGCAGAATTGAGCAAATAGAAATAATCGCTAGTCAATTGAGGTACACGGAGAAAACAAAAAACTCAACTGGGGCAGGATGTTCTGACCAAAATAGTTTAGAAACATCAGACATACCAGTCTTGACCTGTGCAACGCCCCTTAAGGCAGAAGATCAATACTGCAAAGCTCAACACTTATTGCTTGAGTGGAGGAGGAAGGACGAGACTTTTGGCAATAGTTTAATAAGCTGTTATCAGTGTTTGGAGAAAAAAACATCAGCACATGTTAGCCAAGCTGGAGCACCGCACACACACATATATAGATATACCTCCCACACATTAGAGCAGGATAAAAGCAGAAACCATAACCAGGGCCGACAGCAACTTTCCGACAAAAACAAACCAAGCTGCCTGCATACCTCCCCCACAAAACAGGCTGCCTCCCCCTCCACCCCTGCTGCCTCCATATCTGTTTCCGAAGCGCTAAAACATGAACAGAGTTAAACCCTGAGAGTCTCTCGAATTGTTCCCCATAAATAACGCATCAGAGGAGTCCTCGAACATCTCTTATTTTCCTTGTGGGTCAGCCAAATAGCCAGATGGAAAATGTAATAGTTGCTCCACGGACAACAAAAACAAAATCTCAGAGACATTTTCTACTTTTAAACAAGTCATATGAAATCAGTCGGTGGGTAAACAAGACGGTGGCACTCGCATACAATCTATAAACCACTCTCATCTAAAACACAGGATGTGCAAGTAACCATTAGTTCGAAGCTACAGCGCCATGCTGTTCTTTAAATCACCAGACAATTTAAGTTAGAGGGCTCGTTGCTTCTCTGTGAACCACTTCAAATTGCGGCTGATTGAGCCACTTGTCACCGGACATGCTGGACAATTTGAAGTTTGCTCCCTGGTTCAGGAAATACAACTGTAATCATTCTCAGAAAGAAAGTGATAAACATTATACAATAAACCAAAAATAAATCCTGAATAAATGGATGACAAATGCATCTTCAATTCTAATCAACCAATCAATAACCCAATTGGCTTAAGACAACTTCTAAGTAGCAAATATAGTCCAGTTGTACAGGAAGTTCCAGCAAACCTGAAAGAAAACCAACGCTACCCTAAACAGATCATTACTTACCATCTTTATGAAGTTTTTTTCCACCAAAGAAAAGAAATTATCTCCAGCCCATAGATGGTCAGAAGCTAAAGGCAAAGTCTGCTCCAAACTCATTTATTGGACAGATTTATGAGATGCTACAAAGAAGCATCCGCATTAAAAACCTTTAAGTGAATAGATTTAGCTGTTTGGTCTCCACACGACCATGTAAGACCCTGGAATAATGACAGAACAGCAAGATTGCACACAAACCTGGGTGATAACTCAGAACTTCCTGACGCAATCAATTGTTGCTTCAATCCAAATAATTTCACTTCTGCTTTAAGACAACATGGTCGATTTCTTGTTGGGAATACATTATTTTAGAAGCAAGCATTCTAGGTTCAAATCCCAGTCATAGAAATGTCTACTGCTTCAAACCTAGTGAGTTTCTTAAATCATAAAACCTGAATAATTTACAAGATCTGGTAACGCTAACAGAGCTGCTGAGGTTCTCCCCTTAGATGGAAGAGTCAGTGAACCTTATACACTTTGTAGAAAAAGAAAGTCATTGTTGAAAGAAAACTAGGTTACACTTTATTTGAAGACAGACATTACACTGTCATAAACATGACATAACACCTGCCATGAACATGAACATTATAAAGTGCCTTTCAATAAATAATGCAATTTTTAATGCAAAATTGCATTGAAAGTGCCAAATTAGCATTATTTGGTACATAATTACATTTTTGTGCATTAAACGTCAACTAAAAGAGTCAATTTTGCATTAAAAGTGTAATTATTTACCAAATGACACTTAATGACAACAGTTGTAAACATTCATGAATACTCCTTCATGTTCATAACAGGTTTATGTCAAGTTTGTGACAGTCTAATGTCAGTCTGATGCACACCTATTCAAATAAAATGTTACCAAAAACTGTAAGTCGTCCAGTTTGCTACAAACCATGTGAGATTTTATTTATCTGTAAAAACCTCTGCCAGATTTGCTTCACTCTAGAATTCTGATAGGGACAGGACAAAATCATTGAGAGGGCTGCAAATGGCCCTCAGGCCACAGGTTGGACAACAATGCACAATAGCGACTCAGCCAAAGTCCAGACTGAAATCCAATTAAGAATCTATTCAGTGAAAAGACAATGGATTGACTCTGCAGGATGAATACAAATGCAAAGAAATTAAAGATAAATATTATCTTCCGTCCAACTTATGTTTATGATTTTTTTTTGTTTGTTTGTTTGTTTCCAAAAATATATATTCAGGTTGTACAAAATGAAGAAAAGAAAAATAAAAAACTGGTAATGTTGATGTGCAGCTTCGGTCTAAGGCGCAGGGTTGAATGAAGCGAGGGAGAGAGAGAAAAGAGAGAGAGAAGATAAGTGTGTGTGAGAGGAGAGAGCTCACCAGTTGCCCTTAGCAGCGCAGCCTCATTCCTCCACAGTCGATTGTTAAGAGCGTCTCCCGCCTCGCTCCAATTAACATCCGCAGGTACTTAAATTTAGTTTAGCCCGTTTTTTCCAGAAGCGCGCAACTCCACTTTGCGTTGTCACCAAGTTTCCCAGCGCACCCTGAATTCCTCCGGGTGTAATGAAGACAAAAATCGACGGGTTGACTCCAGCGCGGCGGTCTTAGAGCGGTCCTCAGGTGTGGAAAAGCAGATCCGTAATTAGCCTGGAGCACGGAGAGGATGGCAGCGCACGCGGCGAACGGGAGCGCGCAGGAGTTTCTGTCCGTGTGCGGGGAACACGGGAACGTGAGCGTGGGGAACATCAGCGTGGAACTTATGGAACAGAACACGACCTGCTCCAACAGCTCGGTACTGAACCGACCTGCCACCAGAGCCCGAGGTAAAACCCGCACCTTTATGACTCCCTTTCGTTTTCTGCTGCTGATCTCTAATATATGCGCATAACCAAATAGTAATAATATGTGGGTATATTTAAGTCCGTCTGAGACGTAAGTACTCATAAATAAAATTGTAAAGCATCACGTGTCTATTTATGATTCCTGAACAAGCTATTCGGTTTAATTTATCTACATATATGCTAAGTTGTCACGACAAAATCATTTCCATTTGCGTTATTTATCCAACACCGATCTTCAGTCTGGCGCTTTGGTCTCAACAAGCCCTTCTTTACACAAAAATAAATAAAAATTTGTTTGTAAAGACTTCATAATTAATTTTATTGATCTTTAAGAATGTGTTCCTTCTTAAAGGAGAATTTTTATCGCATTATATGTCTTGAAAATGGTCTCAAGACAACAATATTATTGTTTATCGCAATAACTTGTGGGGCAATTTATCATCCAGAAATATTTATTATTGTGACAGGCCTTATTTCTGTTTTCCTCATGCTTTTTGTTAGTGGTGTAATGAGCATTTTTATTCTTCCTTTCTTCAGTAACAAAGAGTATTTACCAAAAAATTACATCTGAAATTTATGAATGATTAACTCATTTAAAAAACTCACCAGTTGAGCTAATGGACTATATTAAACTGGTTAGTGTAAAAGCACAAACTCAAAAAAAAGCCTTTATCTGAGTCTCTCGTGCACTGATGTGTGCTTAAGCTGAAAATTATTTGCAATCCTGGATTTTGTGTTAATCAACTTCCCCAGCTCTGCATACAATAAATCACCAAGTCAGGCAGATTTACTGCTGCTTTCTCCCAACTCCTGCATCAACAATGCAGGGATAAACAACAGTGTGAAAAAAGCCGTTTTAATTCACAGTGTTTATTTTGCATGCCTCTAATTCGGAAGCGCAACAGAGATTAAACCCAGCAGTGGAGGAGATAAGGCCCCCCCCGAGTCCTTTATCAGGGCACCAGTTGCACATCCAGACTGGCTTGGTAATGAGGTCGGAACAAGAGCGAGATGGGTTTAATATTTTCCCACCAGCACCTCAGCAGAAAGATTGAAAAAAGATTTAAGATCGTTCCCCAATAAATAATTCAGCCATTCCTCCTTCTGTGCCGACTTACTCTTTCAGACCTGTGAATCTCTTCAGCAGGATGTAAGCACAGCTTCTTCAGGGAGGAATCAAACATGGTGGAGAGTTTCAGCTTTGGATCGACAGAAATGCTTCCATTTTGTTCCTCCACTCCTAAACATTACATGATATTGAGCCTTTATCCATTTAGATGCATTATTTACTTTCACCTACCTCCTTCTTCAGGTCAGAGGGGAGCAGTGGAGTCTGATTAAGCATTTCTGTTGCTCTCAGGGGTCTGCAGTTATGACAGGAAATTAAAGCCGCACCCCCTGCCATGTGTGTACAAGATCCTATTTTTTAACACAAGCGTCCTTCAAATGCAGCTAAAGTATATTTATTTGATGTTTTATTACTTCTTCCGAAAAGAAAAACAGTATTAAATTGTAACTGAATATCATACTTGGACAAGATCTCTTGATACTATAGACAGGTGGAGGTAGAATCAGTTGCAGGGAAAGGAGGCGATACCAAGAGCAAGACCAGAGGATACCAAGACCAACCATTTGAAGGGAGGAGATACCAAGTACAAGACCAGAGAATACCAAGACAAAGAGAGTTGACACAGAGAACAAGACTAGAGGATACTAAAACCAACAATTTGAACCAAGTTGACACCAAGAACAAGACTAGAGGATACCAAGACCAACCATTTGAAGGGAGGAGATACCAAGAACAAGACTAGAGGATACCAAGACCAACCATTTGAAGGGAGGAGATACCAAGAACAAGACCAGAGAATACCAAGACAAAGAGAGTTGACACCGAGAACAAGACTAGAGGATACTAAAACCAACAATTTGAACCAAGTTGACACCAAGAACAAGACTAGAGGATACAAGACCAACTATTTGAACTGAGTTGACACCAAAAGAAATACCAGAGCATACCAACTTGATGCCTGTTCTTTGAAAGTAGGTTAAGATGAAGACCAGAGCACACTAAAGCAAAACAAAGATCAAAGTCTACTTTGGGTGTATTCTCACCTGCCATATTTGGTTCAGTTTAAACGGACCAGAGTTTGATTCCCCCATCGATCTGGACCTTTTATGTAGCTGTGATTGCACTTAAGTGAACCCTGGTGCGGACTAAACAATCGGAATGAGATCCACTTTTTGAAGTAGTTTCAGTCGTCTTCCTAATAAACTCTGGTGTGGTTTACTTCTGGTGTGAATACAGATAGACCTCGATCCAAAGCAACAGCAGGAAATATATGTCATATGCCACAGTTTCTGGACACAATGTTTAAAATGAGCCCTTCAGTGTTTCTAATGCTACTACTGCATGTACTGATTGTGCTGAACTCGTTCGCCGTTTTCTGCGTAGCGAAGCTGTTGCCAGCATATTGTGGGTCAAACCTACGTTGTATGAGCTGCTCTTGAAATTCAAAAGACCAAAAGACTTTCTTGATGTCAATACACCCTAAGACACAAGCGTCCCAAAGCTTTGAGAGTGGTGAGACACAGTCCAAGACCTAAACCAATGTGGGACAATTTTCAAGACCATTGCTGCAGTCAACAAAATATAGTTGTTGCTGCAAACATTCCTAGAAGGTCTGAGTATGGAAGCCAATTAGCAAGCTACCTTTGAGCTCCTGAATAACTGGTGGTACCTGTGTGGCTAACTTTTTTAGTAAGCTGCATTGCCACAACATTTAGGTGAACCCAAACTTGTATGCAAGCAGATCCTCAACAATATATCCAAACAGTATGACATGCTAGTAAAGAGTCAGCTAAACATTGACTGACTTAGCAATACCTGCAGGTAGAGTGAGTAGAGGACAAAACTCAGGTTTTTCTTTCTGTGTTGTACAGACAGAAAAAAAATCTGTTTTTGAACTGGAATATTTTCTCCTTTTTCTTCTCTTCTATCTCACCAGGTGGTAGCATTGACATTTTAAAGTAAAAAACTTTATCGGCTACATTTGAACACAGTTTGAAACTAGTCTGATTTCTAGTTCCGAGACTTTGAATATTTGGTCACAGAAAAGTGTAATGTACGTAGAGAATTGGCATGGTGTCTTACATTACAAAGTTCAATGTATTTTTTTGGACATTTATGCAACAGACAACACTAATTAGAGAATCATTGTGAAGCTGAAGGATAATTATACATGTTTTTTTAGTTTTTAAAAATATATAAAAAACATGAATTACTCCCCAGTGGAACCAAGTCTTTTGGGTTTTGTTTCTACCCATTTTGCTCGTAGAGATGGAGATTTCAAGCTCAGTCAGATTAAATAGAGAACATCAATCCACATGCTTTCCTTCTAGCTGTATTCATAGGCCAATTCTAAGCTTTAACCAGAATACTGATACCATATCAGCAACAGCAACTGTGTGCTCTGACATATTCCTTTTTATTTGCTCTGATCCTAACGGATGTGTTACTCATTCGGATTGCTATGGTATTGAGGCTCCCACAGCTTATAAAAAAGCTGTAAAGCACAGCCTACATGCATCCCATCGCATTAATGGCTGCAGATTCTTGAGAGCAGGTGGGGTCAGACGGGGTCCTGCCTCTGTGGAGCAACATCTGTAGCCGCACCTTGGATCTGCTCAAACTCTGCTCCCCGGCTGATTCAAAGTGGCACTTTGCTGAGCTCATTCCATCCTTCTGAGAGCTTGCGAGTGAGCATGAAGGGATTTCACAAGCATTAAATGAAATGAACACAGTTTTTCAAAGGGAGACCAAGGAAAGATACGGAAACTTGCTGCTGCAGATGATCTGTTAGCTGCATACAAACAAACAGCTGCATACTTTGCATAGCACCAGGGTGCTATGCAAAGACCAAAACAGACTTCTGTTGTTTAAAACCTCTGATGTTTAAGCTAACATAACCTTTTCTGAACCTTTAAACCTTGGTCATACAGTATTTGGGAAATTTTTTATTTTTTTAATTTTTTTACATAAGGGGAATGGCAGTTGGAAGCTGTGTAGCACCAATAATCTTCCTATTGGAAACATAAACTGAGAATGGGACATATTTCTTGCCTTTGCTGCCATATATATAAAATAAAAAGTTTGTAAAACACAAAAATATTAAAATTAAGTGAGCATTATGTCACTGAACTTTGTACAGTCATACGGTTTTATTTGATAGCTTGGTCAATATATTTCAGTAGTATATATATATTTACAGAGGCTTATCTAAAAAATCTCTTAAAATGAGCCATTATGATTTTACTTTGTCAAATATATTTTTACAGTGCACATCTTGAGTATTTTAGTCCAGCATTTCCACAGCTGCGGCATTTTTAATATGACCTGCAAATGTTTTATGTAAATAAAAATTCATACTATTCCAACTTGAAAGTTGGAAGATTGTGCAATTACACTGCAGCTTAAGAATACAATGAACAACGCTTAACTATTTTTACTCATTGAAAGACCTCCACAGTGTGACAAAAAATCTAATTATAAACTGGACAGCACTTTTATTTCTATAGAATTAAACGGGGCTCTGGCTTGGTTGTAGCATAATAACTTCAGATAGCAAACACCTTGGCGAAGGGTGTATTTCCCTACAGAAATCCCTGAAGATGCAGCTCCTCTAATAGGTGTGAGATGTAAGTTTCAATTATACTGAAACATAAACTGAAAGAAAAGGGAAATCAATTAAAAGAAGAGGCCTCTGCTTTTCATTTAGATTCTTTTTTGAGGTAGTTTTTAACAGATATTCTCTAAAACATCTACACTGCCTGTAATTACACTCTTAAAAACAGAAATGGTTAGAAATTAGAGAAAAACAAAAAAATAAACATTTTATTTGAGTAATTTGACTCGTATTTCTGAGCTAAATCTAAAGGATTGCTAAATACAATATTTAAATTCAACTAAATGTTTCGAATGTACTTAACTAAATAAGCTAAGAACTGGAAGTTTTTTCTATAGCGTATTAATCAGAGAAGTAAATGTAACAAATATTTCATTTAAATGTATTTATCAGATGTGAAAACTGATGCAATGTGTGCCTGTTTTTTTTTTCTTTTAAAAAGAAGTTCAAAGATTTGACCATAACTCAAGCAGTGCAGCAATCTGAACATGTTTTACTGTAGCTTCAAAAACCAATCAGATTAAGAAAAGTACAAATTCAACACGTTAATATGACACACCAACATTTTCCAGAATTGTCACATTGATGCCAAGAGTTTTAAATAATTTCAAATGAGAAATGTACTTGTTACAATCCAGGATTTGAACTGGGGAAACACTGTGGTGCAATAAATGATAAACTTTAGAAAATAACAGCCAAGAATGCTGCAAATCCTAATATCTGGTCCACAAATCACATCTTTCTGGCAAATCTTTTTTACTGGAAAAGTAAAATATATTAACAGTCATTCACTTTTTGTGTCCTTTCCAACAACAAAAATGATTTTATAATGATTATTTTCACCCATACACAAAAACTTTCTTGCTTTTATAGATCCAGTTTTGATTTTTTTGAGGGGAAAAAAATTATCTACAACTCACAAAGCACAGATCTGCAACTAGAAAGGAGTGGATCAGGATCCAAGTCAAAGTGTATTTGAAATGCCCAAAACATCTTAAATATTTGAAAAGTTAGGGTAGGAAACAACTGTATTCTTTAATAATATGTTGCAAAAGCATAAAATGGCAAATTGGCGAAAGAATAAGAAAATAAAAGACCAGAAATCATACCAGCTGTCAGGAATGGTGCGGTTTAGGTGGTGAGGTAGATTCTCGGAGGCCCAGGTAAAGTGAATAATGGTGTTTAATAATGAAAAGTCCAACAACAAACAGTCCACAAACCCGGCAGCACAGTTGAGCAGAAGACTGGGGCTCACACTGGTAGCAACAGGAAGCACGAGTGGACAGCAAGGCAGGCAAAACAGAATTACGTCAAACAAGACGAGGACCCGACAGAGACGTAGAGACACAGGTAGGATTAAGTACACTGAGGGCAATCAAGGAAACAAGATACATCTGGGAGTAATCAGGGGAGACAGGACAACACGGAGAGCACAAAGGACACAGAGACTCAAAATAAATACACAGAAAAACACGGAACATGACCGTATCCCCCGCTTAAAGGGAGGCTCCAAGACGCCCAAAATGTCCAAATAAACAAAAAAATCCAACAAGGCTGGGCGGAGGGGCGCCGGATGGGGGGCTAGAGTCCAAAATAACAAAATCAACCCAACAGGGTGGGCGGAGGCACAGGAGGCGGAACCCATTTGGGAGGGTCCGGCGGACGACCTGAGGTGGCGACGAGGAGTCTCTGGGGCCACCCTGAGGCGGCCACGAGGGGTCTCGGGAGGAGCACTGAGAGACTGGGACTCGGAGGGACCACTAGGGGATGACGAAGGAACACTAGAACCACTAAGGGAAGGAGATTCGGGAACTCTAGGGGGCCACAAAGGGTTACTGGGGGTGACGAAGAAGCTGTGGGATCACTAGGGGGCGACGAGGGAACACTAGGGGTAGAAAACTCAGAGGAAGGACTAGGAACTCAGAGGGAACACTAGGGGGCAACGGGGAGTCACTGGGAGCACTAGGGAACACAAAGGAGGCACTAGGGATCTTAGGGAAGGCAATAGGAGACTCAGAAACGACACTAAGGGGAGGCTCGGAGGGGACGCTAGGAAGCTTGGAGAAGATACTAGGTAACTCAGGAGGGACACTAGGGTACTCAGGAGAAACACTAGGGGACTCGGAGGGAACACTGGGACCACTAACTAGGGCAGTTAACCTACTAACTGGGGCAGGGGCACCGGCTGGTGCGCCGGCTAGAGCAGGCTCGGGAGCGGCGACTGGAGCTTGGTCCACGGCGGCGAGAGGAGCTTGGTCCGCGGCGGCGGAGACTGGAGGTAGAGCTGGTCCCGGAAATGCTGGATCTGGGCTGGCGGAGAGACTATCCGGTTTGGGAGGCAGAGGGTTGCCTTTCAGTATGGCAACCGCCGTCAGGCGCTCCTGCTCTGCCTCCTGCTGCAACTCCGCCAGCCACAGGTGCGGAAGACGCGGGATCCAATAATCCAATAATAGGACCAGGCGAGTAGCAATGCCCAGGCGCTGACGGGCGGAATAAGGCTTTGCCACCTCCTCTACATAGTCTTTAATTGTTTTTCTTAATCCGGCTTGATTCATGTTGTTGCGTGCCTCACCAAGCGGTCTGGTCGGGTCCTTCTGTCAGGAACGGTGCGGTGTAGGTGGTGAGGTAGATTCTCGGAGGCCCAGGTAAAGTGAATAATGGTGTTTAATAATGAAAAGTCCAACAACAAACAGTCCACAAACCCGGCAGCAAAATTGAGCGGAAGACCGGGGCGCATACTGGTAGCAACAGGAAGCACGAGTGGACAGCAAGGCAGTCAAAACAGAATTACGTCAAACAAGACGAGGACCCGACAGACGTAGAAACACAGGTAGGATTAAATACACTGAGGGCAATCAAGGAAACAAGACACACCTGGGAGTAATCAGGGGAGACAGGACAATACAGAGAGCACAAAGGACACAGAGACTCAAAATAAATACACAGAAAAACACGGAACATGACACCAGCAGGTACACATTAAGAGGCACACCCCACAGTTTGAGAACAACCTCAATACTCAATCATTTCTAATAAAAATACAAATGGAAGATTTAGTAAAGTATTTACTGCTTGTACAATAAATTAATATATTTAACAAACAGACTGTCTGAAGGCCACTCAGGAGTCCCAATCCTAATTGATGCATGATTGACTGACAGCTTTTTGCAGCCATCTTGCTTCCTGCCATTGTTTTTCCAAAGACCGCAGCATGGATATAATTAACCCAATTTGTCACCCTGAGGACAGACTGCAGCAGTAACTCTGCCTAATGTTTTTGTTTAAACAATCATGAGCCAAAATGCCATGAAGTTTCATTTCCGTGAAAATTTTTAACTAATTTTTAAATCCGTTTGCATGATTTTGAGTCAAAACACTCAGTGAAAATGTGGTGAAAAATGCTGGAAAAAAAGAAAACAAGACTGGCACTGAAAGTTAATTTAAATACAGCCTTCATGGGTGATTAAATACATCCTACAAATAAGGAGTTTCCTGCTGCAAAATCTGAATATAGTGTGGAATCAATATTAATCACTCATGGTGAGGTGGCTTATTTAGCTGAATTGGAGTGATGACTGTTACATATAGCAACCTCCTCATTACAGTGATAAAATACAGACGGACTTATGAGCACTGAGCAGCATGATAATTGCTGTCAAAGGGTTCATTTGCTTGTAATGCAGTGTTGGCATGTGGGAGTGCAGCGGTTCAATCAGAAATCATATCTGTCTCCAAACATAAATCAGCTACCAAACATGGTGGCGGACAAAAGCCGAATCATTTTTATACCTAGCGACGTCTCCATATAGAAAATGGAAGATAAGGAGGAAGCAGCAGATCCCCTGTCTCCTGATCGAATCTCTTGTGAGAACAATAAATGTTGTAAGCTCTTACCTTTGTGCTCTGAAAACTGCTTTTTGTTCGTCTTTTGAACCTGAGAAAACATCCAGGGATCAAAAAGATCAAATGTGCACTGAGATTTCTGAAAGTCACTGAGGTTAGGAGAGATTGCTGTACCTTGAAAAATGATTGATAAACTTTGAAGTTTTTTACTTTAAGTCAACGACTACAAACATCTGAGTATTTTACTGTTGGGATATTATGGAGTAGGCCAAGGAAAACGAGTGAGTTTGAGTTTTATTGTAGAAACCAATAGTGGTCTCTAGATTGTGCAGAGATAGAAGGGACATACTGTAAAAGTACACACTTTAAATTAAACCTTTATTGTTTTTCCTTACGTTTCTACACCAAAAACTGTATGATAAAAGTCTTCAGTCTGGTGATTTGGTCTCAACTAGCCCATTTTTAGTGATTATTTTAAATGTCTTCCAGTTCTGGTGTATAATTTTTGAATGTCTTCTTGCATTATTATGCCATTACCACCATATTACTTGAAAGTGGTCTCAAAATTTCTTATTGGAACAGACCTACATTAAATCTTCCTCTCTATGAAAAGTGATGCAAACATTTAGCAGAAACAGCAAAGTGGTTTAGTCACCATTTGGTAGAAAGAAGTTTAACCACTGATCCGGTTTGAACACTGCAAGGTGATTCAGTTACTCGTTGCTAGAGCAACAAGTGGTAAATTGAAATAAGTCATTATTTTGAGACAAATGATGGGATTTATTTTTAGACGTGAATTAGCAGATCCAGTTACATAGACCATATTCAGAGCTCACTCCTTTAAGCTGTGAGAATGATAATACACCTCAGGCCAAACCAAAGGGCTCCATCCTCTTTTGACTTGCCGCCAGCTAATGAAAATCAATAACACATTTGGGCCGGCGTGTGCTGTGGGTCTTACAAGCTGCACCAATTAGAAGACATTCGGGGGGGTTTTGCCGAAAGCTGCTAGCTAGCAGCGCAGCGGCTGACTGTGCAGTGTAGGTGTTTAATCAGAGGTCAGGTAGCAGGATGTGAAACGAGGAGGTGAGAAGGGATTACAGCGTGTGGCTGTGCATTCTGATGCAAGCAGCGGCTTATTTGGGATTACATCAACTAGAATGTAGTGAGGTTTATGATGCAACAAAACTACATTTAAAGAAACTCCCCTTACTAAGGAGGTATGGTTTCATTCCCCTTTAATATACTGAAAATCATCAGAACCAAAAGGTGAATGTTGATGCTGATTCAATTGATAAAGCTCCTTTAATTTCTCAAAGTATCATGTTGAGCGATGCCTATGAGCGAAGAAAGCAATAGATTCCTTTACAGCTTCTTTATGTGCGTCCTTGATGTTCAGCATTGATCCTATAGGTGAACTTCCTGCCGCATTAAATATTTACAAAGGAAAATAATTATTATGCTGCTGCAGAGGCCTCCCTCTGACTCATGTTCTGCTTATTTTAGAAGCTTTCTAACGTTGTCCTTCTGGACACTTCTTTATTTTTTCTTTTTTTGTCAAGCTTTCAGGAGAAAAGCGATCTGAAGGAACCTAGCCTAATGTGACAAAGTAATTCACTCATTTTTTTAATAATGAATTTGTAAAATCACTTGAATAGAACCTGTCTGACAACATGAAGTAGGCTAAAAGGTCTAAATTAAAGACGAAATGAGAAACAAAGTCATTGATATCAAGTTGGGAAATTGTTACAAAGCCATGAGATTCCAGTGAATCATAGCGAGGGTTTATATTCCAACACAAACAAAAACATACCCAGAAACAAAAGAATGACTAAAGCCCTGCAGGCCAAACACGGTGGCGGTAGTGTGATGGTATAGGACCTTTACAATTTGCTATAATTTGCTCCTGAAAGACAATGCTGAAAGCACACCAGAAAGTCTACCTCTGAATTGCTAAAATAAAATGAAAGTTTTAGTGTGGCCAAGTCAAATCAGAGCTTAATCTGATTGAGATGCTAACAAAAAGTTGCTTAAAAACCTCGAATTAGAGATCTGAAATGACAAATCTTTTTAAGTGAAGCCTCTAAATTCCCCACAAACTAACCTAAATGCAAATATCACATCTAAATTTTTTAAAAACATGATGGGTTCATGTATATCGACTGTCTTATCTGATGCTGAAAGTTCAACATCCCACTGTGAAGAAATTACCAATCAACTCTTAGATGTTTCCAGACGCGGACAGATTACGCAAAAAATTTACTCAAGTAAGACTAGCACCACTTAAACATATTTTTATTCAAGTAAAAGTAAAAAGTAGCCACCCAATAAATTACTCAAGTAAGATTAAAAAGGGATTTGGTAAAAAAACAAAAATCTACTGAAGTACCAATCAAATTATTAATCATTTAATATTTAAAGTTAAGT
Organism: Alfaro cultratus; assembly: GCA_903066825.1. Taxonomy (NCBI): domain Eukaryota; kingdom Metazoa; phylum Chordata; class Actinopteri; order Cyprinodontiformes; family Poeciliidae; genus Alfaro; species Alfaro cultratus. Next base: position 143,032 of record CAEFZX010014454.1, on the reverse strand, counting down.
GGAAATTTTGGTATTTTAAGGACCAAAATGACAATAATTCATATAACAATAATAACAATAAAAATAACAAAATGAGGCGAAAGAAAATGTTTCTAAATCAGTTTCTTTCAATAAAAATCTTATGAAACTTTAACAAAAACTGCAGGTGTGTGAATTTTTGTTTAAAATGTGTTTGTTTTTCATTCACTTGGTAGAAAATTAAGAAATTTTACTCAAGTAAGAGTAGAAATACTTCATAATAAAAACTACTCAAGTAAAAGTAAAGCGTAGTAAAAGTATTACTGAAAGTAGAATTTTCCACAAACGTTACTCAAGTAAATATGATTGAGTAAATGTAATTAGTTGCTACCCAACTCTGGGTGTTTCTAGTAGAAAAGCACTTTAAGTTCATTTGAAAATAAGGAAAGAATCAGAATTGGATGCTAGGATTCATTTTAACTCATCTATCAGGTATTTTCTCAATAAAATCCCACCACAGCAAGGTTGTAATAAAAGGAAAGGGCTGCAGCTGTTTCTTTTGTAGCTCTTAGATTTTTATTGCTCGTTATTTATGAACCCTGAAGTGATTTAAACGTGAATCACGCCAACATCCAACCTAACTCCAGAGGTTGTAAAAGCACTCTCCTTTTTCCACGACCCTGCCTTTAACAGATGACAGAGCTCTAATAGTGATATGCTTTTTCGTCTGACTACACTGATAATAATGTAATGCAACGTAATAACACTTTAATCATGTGTGGAAAAGCAAAATTATGGATGAGATTGCAGGAAAATTGGAAAGAACGGTGGTTTAATAAATGGTAGCAATGGTGTTTCTGTCATAGATCAAACCAAAAATGCTCCATTTTCGTAGCAGGTAAGCATTTCAGAGGTGATGCCTCGCTTTTATCCGCAGCGTATGTATGATAGTGGATTTAAACACACCTGTCATGCTTGGTTGAGTCAAAGGAACCAGGGAAAATCACCCTGCAGTCTTCAGGCGCAACACATCCACCATGCTGTACCGCATGGTGGATGGTCGATACATAAATCATTTTTCACATCACACCTAATCATAAAGCAGACTGTTGGGCCAGTGGCAGCTCTCTACATGATATTTGGGCTGGAATTGTGTGTTTCTGCTCTCTGATGTAAACTCTACTCACTTATGTGTTGGAAATCTGTCTTTCCATGACTGAAACTAAATTAACTCGACCCTGACAGACGTGATTAACGTTTCCAGCAGTGTTAAGGGTTCAGGCCTCCTTTCGTTTATCTTTGGTATAGAGCACATCTGGGTATTTCCACGGCAATTAAAAACAATTGCTTGGATATTAACTATGGCCTCAAAACATTATAAAAATGTTATTGCATTTCCTGCTCCATTTCCCATTTTACAAGAACCTGAAAAACCCCTAGTTTTCTTTTCTTGAATTTTACAGCAGCTACAAAATAAACTCAGCTTCTAGCAGAAACTCAATTTATATGTTTGGCATCTTTTTAAACTGTTTCCTTTCAATTTCTGGAAACTGAAAGCATTATTATTATTATTGCTTTCAGTTTGGGGGGGCTAACAGCTGGCTAATCTTTTAGCTAGGTTTTAGTTGTGAAATTAAAGTATTCACAAAAGACCCAAACCAGGAGTCTTTTTCGACAATAACAGAAAACGGTTATTGCAGTTTTCGTGCCAATAACCGATTTTTAAAAAGCCTGACCTGCCGATTCTGATTATTTTTTGTCTGAAAATAGTAAGAAAGTCATAGTTTTGATGGGGTGACTACTATCCTCAAAATTAAGGAAATTAGCAACCATAAATTGGCTGGCTGCTAAACGGTGCACTTCCAATACAAAACTTTCTTTGTAAACGTTTTTTGGTTGTTTTTTTTTTCCCCATAGAACTTGTCCAAATATAAGCAAAAGCGCAAGCCTGAAACTGTTAAGCTAAATTTTGTGCAAGCTAACGGCAGAAGCTGATTCACCATCACTCCTGTAGATGGATTATGCTTTATTATATGAACTGTATTTGAATAGTGGACTTAAATAAGTTTTATATGTTCATAAACTGTGTAATTAATAAACTATGAGGAACTGCTCGCACTGAAACCATTTTGATTTTGCGGAAGCTAAGGTTTGGCTAGCCATTTAGTTACATTTTAATTGACAAATCACAAAGACACAAACAAGCCTCACTTTGAATTCTTCCTGTTGCTTAGCTTACATTTCGCCCTTTGGCAAGATGATCTAAATCTAAATGCCAGGTGTAGACGTTTGCCTCTTTGGTTTAGCCGTTTTAAAATCACTGGAATGCCAATAACGGTTCTTGCCTGGAGAACAAGAAGAGTGAGTGAAAATAAAAAATGTCTCCTGCTGGGTGATACTTGAGGCGCAGAGAGAAATGTTGAATCCCTGTCCTGCTTTGGTTAATCACCCAGGCTGCATGCTGTCCGCAGGCCCAGCTGAAGACCTTTAGACTTGTCTTCAAGTCGTGGACCCGGTCAGCGAAGCACATGGCTGACCTCGTCCTTGTCCTGTCAAATTGTCAAACAGGCTCACTGTCACAGGCTGGTGTCAGTGAAGGGAGCATCCCCAAAACCCTCTGGCTGGGCCACCCTGATGCTTGGGAGTTAGGAAATCATCTAAACGACAAAATACTGGACCAGTCTGTTTAGGTCCAGATTTTATTTCAGGAAATTTATTATGAATTTAAAGTCCAATATTACAAGTTCTAGGTATTTTGTCAGGCTAAGCAAATTATTTTTATGTACTTTAAATCTAATATCACCGTCATGCTAAATATTATCTATAAAATAGTAATATCAATAATGTCAAAGCATGTGAGAAGCTATTTCAGCTTGATAAATAAAAACCGGGAAATTGGGAAAATGAGTTTATGCTACTCCAGGCCAGTAGGGGGGCTAGCACTTTAAGTGAGGACAAGTGTAAACATTGAATAGATAAGACAAATGTCATAAAAAATTAACACTAAGATATTCTTAAACAAGTATTTTGTCTGTGAAATTAGTTTCAATTGGACTATTTTAATTGTAAATGTAGCTTGGCTATAATTTGAGAAAACAAACACATAAAATAGTGATACTTTCGTTTCCTAAAATTACTTCTGAAGTCACCCCTCATTTTCTTCTCCTGAACCCAGCATTATCTCATCTCGAAAGTTTTACGTCTTTGTACCCCTGTTCTGTGATGCTCTGCTGAATACAAATCTTTGCATTAAATTTATTCCAATTGCTTTTCACCATAATAACATTAAATCAGTCATTCTTCCAGTCTAAAACGCCTTTGGATTCTCCTCTGGCTCTGCTCCAGTGATAAATGTAGACGGTCCTTATAATTCACGTCTCGTTTTCCCCCAGTGCATGATGCGACACTCTGCTTTGCCATGATGATGACATTTATCTTTATTTTTTTTTTTAGAGATCATTACAATTATTGCTAGGCTCACAGGGAAAACTGGGAAATATTGGCGCTAGCACAATTTGAAGTGCTGTTTATGTCAAATTATTGAGTCCTGTAAAGACTTTAGTGTTGTTTATGCAACAGAGCTGTGTTATTTGCCTGGTTTGTAGTGACTGTGATTCTCATATGGAGATATTATTGGGATCATTACATTTTATTATGGTTCATTTCTCACATAAACCGCTACATGAACAGTTTTCTTATCAAACTAATTTTATTAATCTTCCCTTTTCTACTTTATGTGTTCTTCCATTTGTTTTTATTTCCTGTCTTGACTCCAACAAGAACCATTGCACACTGATAAGTCCAATTAAACCATGTAAATAACACTGTTCCTTCATGAAGCTGATTGTTTTTGTCTCCGCCAGAGATGGACTCTTTCCGCATCCTGCTCTACTCGCTCATCTTCCTGCTCAGCGTCTTCGGCAACCTGCTGATCATCGTTGTCTTGATGCTGAACAAACGCATGCGGACCGTCACCAACTCCTTCCTGCTGTCACTGGCAGTCAGCGACCTGATGATGGCCATCTTCTGCATGCCCTTCACGCTCATCCCAAACATCCTGGAGGACTTCATCTTCGGGGCCACAATGTGCAAGATAGTCACCTACCTAATGGGTGAGCCTTGGTTCTGCCTTAATAGCCCTTAGGAGTCCATGGATGCATAGCATAGCAGCTAGACTTCCCACTTGTGTTTAAAGTTCACATTATAAACTACACACCAGTTTTTAAATTGCGTTAATAGGTAAAGTGAAACCGGAGTTATGCTAAAACAATTAAACCATATATTTCTGAATGTCAAAGAAATGCTAAGAACCGGCTATTCTGAGCTTACAGACGTAAAATGAGGAATGAGGAATTGCCTTCATTTTCATGCTTATAATTTTAGAAACATTGCGTTGTTTGCAATATTTTTATATCAGTTTAAGAAATTTACAGTATTCATTGTCATTCTAAGTTATAAAAACCATCATTGTGAATATTTGTGGGTTTCACAGTGAATAAATTAAAATTTTTCAAACTTGGATTTTATGATTTCATGTGACTCCAGGTTTAATATACAATCACAATATATCCAAAAGAAAAATGTCCGTTTTCTTTTCAGCACAACCCAAACCTTGTTTGGGTTGTGCTGAAAAAAATTATACAACATAAGGCAATATTAATGGTTTCCATTAAAAAATATGAAGGTAAAATCAAAATTTGTCAAAAATGACCATTAAGGTTAAGTTCAGACCCACTGGATGAGGAAGGTCTGGGGAAATCAGGTCTTGATTCGGATTCTGAAGTGGTTTCAGGTCTGGATTTAGACTGGACCATTCCAATGCGTTGATCTAAACATTAAGGTGATTTAGGGAGTTTGTCTTCAACAGTTTTAATGTTGCCCAAAAAATGTGGTTTTGCTCTGATCAAAGCAACTTATTGAACATGTTTGCGGTGTCAAAACAATTGGTGCCAAATGCCAAAAAGAGTATTTTTTACGAACTTCTTTAGTGTGCTGCTTCGTTTGGTCGACAGTGGTGTGCACACACATTTTGGGGGACTCAAGTATAAAAGAAGGGCAACTTGTGAGCCATTTGGAACAGAAATGTGATATTTGTTACAGAGCATCATTATTTCAGAGGGGCTCTTTTTTGTTCAAAGGAAAAAGAACAGAGAATAAAATCCATCAATGTTTGCGGTTAGGGTGCGCAAAGCACTAATATATAATTTTACCAATTGTTTTTACAATATTGTGCATCAACCAGGAAATCAGCTTGATGTGGACGCAATTCAATAATTGAATTCAGAAATCTGACCTTTCTTAAGATGGCAGCTCATTCCACCATTGGCTCCAGCTTAAGAATCCTGTCTGAAAATGGCTCTGCATCCAAAAGGAGCCTGTCTTCCATCAAGCCTTTTCTCTGGGTCTCATTTCCCCTCCTTTTCAAAGCCTTACAGTCTCTGTAAAAGTGCTCAGTCACACGTCTTCAGGAGTGTGACTTAGCGATGAGCTGGCTCCCATCAGGCCAGAGTTAAGGTGCCACGTGAGGCTTGACTCAGACTGAGGCACAAGAGGCTGAGATCCGCTGCAAAACTTCATCTCCTCACTTTGAGCCTTCAATGGTTGAGGGGAGGTATTGAATGGCGAGGTTCACAATCCTATTATTCTCTCAGAAATGTGATGCACCATCTGTGAGGACACGCTAGCCGAATCTCCTTTTCAATTACAGGACTCTCTGAACTGTGATAAGAAGGAGGGTGGTAGCATGCCCCAGCTTTCTCAGGCTCTAAATACAATTTTTGGCTTTTTGTATCATTTTATTCTCTTGTCTTTCAGCCTGGACTGCAGGCTATATTAAATAATAAAAGTTACTTACCACAGCTGTGCTGGACTTACTTCAAGCTGTGAGTTATGACCAGGATTTCCTCTGACTGGTAGTGCTACTTTGGATAAAAATGCCCAAAAAAACTACTAAAATGAATACATTTTTACTACAGTTAAAGCCACACTTTAGTACATCTATCAATTAATTTTAAAAACATGCGATTCAACATGCAATTCAAAAAATGATCAAATGTCACCAAAGAATATGCATCTACCATTAAGATCTGCAATGTGAATTGAAAAGCAAATATTGATTTACTTAATTTTTTTGAGATTGAAAAATCTTAAAGTAGCCATCAAATGCCACTCAGTCGAGGTGATTACAGCAGAAGGAGTTACCAGATGTCTGACCATATCTTCTCCAATTTAAAATTTCTTTCTTCTGAACTTACAGTATAAAAGTAAAAGCCAGAGGGAAAGTGTCCAACATCCGCCTTTGAAAAGCTCCATTAGACAACCAGCAAAAGGACGTTTTATTCATGAACACTTCCCAGCGCCTCACTAATGGCGCTTTCACTTCCCATTTCAAAATTACTTGAATTTCTGTGAAACTTTCTCCAAGTTTCTCTTATTGTTCTGGGTTTTCTTCCTGGATCTGTCTGTCGCCTCATTCTGCTGAAGATCAATGTGTTGCTCAGGCGAAGAACCATCAACTAGCATCACTGAAATGAAATATGACCTTCCCAACTTTAGCAACTGCTTATCCGTCAAACAAGCCATTAAACGTCCTGCGTGGGAAAGGCCTTCTTTCAGTCGAAGCTGATCAATACGAAGGATCAATGTGAGGATTGTCTTGGATCGACTTTGTGCCAAAGCAGCTCAACAAACTCATCAACTCTGAGAAATTTCCTGTTAAAACACACATTACACACCAACATCCTTCAGCCTTCCCCCTACCATTGGAGCTGGAATCCATTCATTGGGTGCGCCTCGATAATTCACATGAGGGATTGGTCCGTAGCGTTTCGCTGGCAGTAATTAGATTGATGCTGTAATATTGCGCGTCCCTCTAGGTGTATCCTTTTCAATCACGTTTATGTATCCGTGTTTGTGTTTTTGTTTCTGCTCGTATCATGCAGTTACTAATCAACTTACCGGCCCTGTTTTGTAGCTCCCGCCTCCGGGGTGCAGCTCACATAAAGCTCGGGAGTTTGGGTTAAACATGGCTTCTGGCAACAACATTTACTGATCCGGCTGCTACCTCCAGGAACCAAAATCCACTTTTTTATGCCTTTAAGCGTATTTTAAAGCAACATTCAACAGAGCATTACATGACAGATAGCAGGTAATTGGGCTAAAGTAAAGCTTTTCTCCCAGGTGAAGATCTGCTGAGGGAACCAAGACTCAGAAACTTCAGGTTCCCTCAAAGGCTTCTTATCAGAAGACTCACAAGAAAGGGATTAAACCGTCCACTTTTTCAAACAGAAAGAGGAAATCGGGCTGGTTAGTGGACTGGTGATTAACTAAAAGGCAGCGTGGCCAGAATCTCCTCAGAGATGAGTCTCACCACCGCTCTTTGATCAGCACTCCTGTCAGAAAACTCCACCAGGACGGCTTTAGAGAGCCAATAACAAAGACTCAGGAGACATGTAAGATGGAAGAGTGTCCGCTCTGCTTAATGTTACTGGAGAATATGTAGCAGCAGCGATATGGAGGAGATGACTGGCATTAGACTTAGGAAGCAACATTCATGTGTTTCTATTCCCAAGAATGCTTTTTAAATTAAAATTCATGTTTAATCTATGCAGATATCGATAAACAATGCATACAGTGCCTTGCTGTATGCATTTTAAACATTTTCCACATTGTGTTGTTTTGTTACATACATCAAGTCAAAGTAAAACGTGACATGAAAATGACACGATTTTACAAATAAAACAATAAAAAGAGTCAATGCACGTTCTTCCGGAACATGTTGTTACATATTATTATTTTATACAACAATAAAGTTACATTCAGTTGTTATAAAAATGCATATATATCAAATATGGCTTAAAAGAAATGTAACTTTAACGTTTTGAAATTGGGTCTGTCTCTTTAAGAACTCCACATTCAGGAATTCATCACTACATCTCTCCTCTATTAACCATTTGATGATGTCTTTACCAGCGTTACACCGTGAAGCATCTCATACAATGAGATGAGCAGTTCCAGCAGGAGTTTACTAATTGCTGCTGGCTAGTTTGAAGGAGCAGAGTGGGGGAGGGGGTCTCTGAGAGGCAGAAGTTTGGAAACTGCAGCTCTGAGGAGGAGCTAAGCCTCGAAGGTGGAGCTAGGTCCACCAAGGCATTAAATGGTTGTCATGGAGATTTAAAGATTTCTCTTCATGCATGGCAGAATCATGGGAATATTCCAGGTATTTTATTTGACAAGGGAATAACATAGTAATTCTTAAAGCTCAAAAATGTCAACTTCACATAATACCTCATGTTGGCTAAAAAAAAACTTATTTTTTTGGTCTCTTCTTTCTATTACAAAGACTGTGTCAAAATGTGAAAAAGGCAACGTACACCCAAAACTGCAAGAATAATTTTCAGCAAATGACTACACCTAGCTTCAGCTTAATATTTCCTCTCTAGGAGTCGACCAATCTGATTTGAGATCAGTGCCGTCCCCCGGCGGCTCCTGATGTAACAGGCGTCTGAGTGCTACGGGGCTGAGACGGTGAAAGGGTTGATGAATGTGCTCAGGACGGCAACGGCATCATCAATTTAAATCACTGGAGTATCCGGCACCCCACTTGAGTCTGACAATGGAAATGAGTTCACTCCTCACTCTGCGGCTTTTGCCTTCATTATGTTTCCTGACTTCTCATGCACTTCATGTGCCTGTGGGTGATGAAGATTAAACTGCCTCATTTCGGCTCCAAAAAAAAAACTTTGACATGACGTTTGGATATGATCTGACATGCAGGTGAAATGATACAAGTTTTGAGTTTCTTTGTGAAAGTTTTTGCTCATTACTAGCATGAAAACATGTTAAAAATGTCGACAATGTCTTTTATTCTAACTTTGCCTGCTGGAAAAGCAGGTTTGAGATTCTGCCGACATAAGAAACTTAAAAACAGAGTTCAGATTTTTTTTAATAGAGTCCTGTTGTATTAGTAGATAACTCAATATATTTTAGCAATTATATATATAAATGTACTTTATTCGAAAATTTTAATGAATTTTCAATACAGAAATGCCTATGTTTACTTTTACAGTACATGTTTTCATAGACCTGGGCTCCTTTTGCTTCAATCCCCTTTATGTCTACCTTACTTTTCTCCTTCCACTAAACGTTCCATCAATAAGTCCACTCTGCTTCATTAACCAACAAACTCAATCATTTCATTTTGCATTATTTTTCCCTTTCCTTTCTCTCTTTCTACCAAAAACTGGATAATAAAAGTCTTTCAGTTTCAACTAGCCCTCTTTTAAAGGACAATTTTCTTTATAAAGACTTTATAATTATTATTTGTTGTTTTGGGTATTTAAAATGTTAAATGTTCCTTATAATTTAAAGTTTATTGATCTTTGAGAAAATAATGGCACAGTAATGCATTATTGTGCCATTACGATTCTAATCTCAAAACAACAAAATAATCGTTTATTGCAATAACTTCTGGAAGAATTTATCGTCCAGAATTGTGGATTTTTCCGGTTTCTCCTTGTTATCATTACGTAGCTCTTAACCTGTCCATAAAAGATAGCATTTCAGACTTTAAATCATCTTTTATTAGTTATGTTTACATTTTTGATTAACTGTTGTAACTGCTATCTGTTGTGCTTTTCAGAGAAATAAACATTTCAATTATATTCTAATTACTGAGACTCACCTATGGACCAGTTCTTCATTATTTCCTCAAGAAAAGTACCAAATTTCTGCAGTTTCTCCCTTGTATTTGACCCAGAGACATAGCAGAGTGTATTTGCCCTCCACCATCAACAAAGGAGCCCCCTCTGTACCTCCTGTGTGAGTGGGCTTCAGTGACTTATTGTGTCAGACTGTCTCAGCGCCTGTTCAGATATGTGTGTGCGGATTGTGCCACCCACCCACCTCCTTCTGCTGAGATGGACCTGGATGCTGGATGTGGCCGTCCCAGTTGACCAGCTGTGTGCAGCAGCCGCTCACTGGCTCCTGCTCGGGTTTGGCGTTGGAGGTTCATGCTGAGTCCTGCAGACCGTGAAGAAAAAAAGATAAAAACTCTTTCTTATGAACATGCATTAGGTCCGGAGATCCCTTCAGTTTAATCCTTTAAGAGCCTTTCAAATCTCTGCCTGGATATTTTTACTTGTTTTAATTGTACGCAGTCCTTTAAATGTCTTGCAAGTAAATATATATTTGCCCATCTATCCATAACAACTGGAACTTTCAAAATCAAGCAAGTTATTTTCTCAATTTACCGTCTACTAAAATAGTGTCTCATCAGATTAATTTCACTCCCTGCTAACGCGGAGGTGAAATTACCGTAATAACCCGATATTGGCTGGAAACAGCAACATCTCTTTTTTCAGAAACTGTTGGAATATTTCTGATTCATAGAGCCCTGACACACAATACCATCTATAAATTTAATAGAACAACAAATTTAATCTTTATGGCACTTAAATCCAATTTGCATAATAATTTGGAACATGGTGTGGAGCCACTAAATCTCCTGAAGGTCTGCTGTGTGTGGAACAGAGTTTTACCCAGCAGATCTTTTAAGTCCTGGAAGTTGTCTGGTTCTCTAAAGATCCAATGTATTAAGATTTAATGAATAATTAAGTCAAGCCTTCACATCTTCAAACTATGCTAATAAAATTTAAGATTTCTGCCTCAGTAAAATTTAAGTCTGGACTTTGACTGGTCTGCTCAGTTCTGCAGGCATAATTTGATGATGATTGTTGTGCTTTACTTTTGACTAAATCTGTAAAGAAAGCACAGCAGCTGGATCACTTCCAAAACTTTGTTTTCTAAAAACTGAACTTACTTTTCCCATTTATGATATGAGCTTCGCCTGGTGCGTCTCTCCCGGCTCAATTATCACCAAACTTTAATAGGTTTTCTTATCGCAGCAGTTTGAAAATCCCAGTGCAAAGTTAATGAAGGTGCAACACTACGCTGCAGCGTCTACGTCTTCTTCTTCATCTCAGTGTGACAGTGGGTGGTGGTTTCAGTTTGATCCATTGTAGTAGCCTGTCAGGTTTCTAAAACCCCTCTCCGAGAGCTGAACAGTTTTAATAATGCACCGCGGAGAATGTTCTGATTTCTCCAGGAACAGAACTGGTGTTCAGACGTCTTTCTGAGGCGCTGATGTTCTCTTTGTTCTTGAGTAGTGCTGCTTTTGTTCAGCTGCATGAATAAGATATAAAAGCTGATCTTTGCTTCTGTCAGACTTCACATCGCATGTCATTAAGCGTGTTCCCGTTCTTTTGCGCCTCTGTGTTGTGGCTATTGTTGCTGCAATATTGCACTCTTTGCATGAACAGTGCAGCTTGTGATAGCAATATTTATTGCAAGTTAGTTTAATTTAAGCTACACTTAAGATTGTTTCTAGGAAAATATTCATCAATTACACATTTTAACGGGGTAGTATTGTGTAAAATTTACTTTTTGGAGCTTTACATCATGTTATAAAAATACCTAAAGTGTTGACTTGATTCTTTCATGAAAATTGAAGAAATCTTTTCATTTCCATGGCAACCATTCAGCTGTGCAAAACGCCTGGGTGGACCTAGCCCCGCCTTCAAGAGGCAGCTCCTGCCCCACTCAGCTCCTTCAGACTAGCCAGCAGCAATTAGCAAACATTTGTTGGAACTGCTGAGCTCATTGTAGGAGGCACTTTTCAGTGAAACGTTGGTAAAAACGTTGTTAAAGGATTAATAGAGGAGCCATGTTGTAATGACTTCCTGGAGACCCAATTTCAAGGCACTAAATTACAAAGTCAAATTCCTTTTAAGTCATATTTGATATATGTGGCATTTGTATAACAACTGAAGATAACATGGTTACTTGGTTGTGCTATAAAATGGCACTATGTGGCTGGAAATTAAAACTGCCCTTTTAATAGTACATAATTAAAAATGCATTTATTTTTGCTTTATCATTTTGTTTTAGCACCTTTTGTTGAACCCATATTTTTTCTTCCATTACACTTTCCATTAGCAGCATTCTGTAAACATTAAGACAAATACACATGATTTTCCAGGCCACAACATGATTATTGTTTTGCATTTGCCTTACGTAATATTCAAACTTTCAGTGAAACAATATTTGAGGTTTTCATTAGCTGTGGACCATAATCATCAAAATAAATTTTCATAAATGGTTGAAATAGGCCACTCTGTGTGCATTAAATCTAAATGAGTTTTACTTTTTTAATTGATTTACTGTAACAAATTAACATTTCAGTAATAATCTGGTTCATTAAGATGCATCTGGCATTTTCCTCGTTAATTCGTGTGTTCTTCAATCGAAGCTGCAGCTTCTCGTATCGATAGCAGATCAATGTTGTGAATTTATTTCTTGGCAGATCCAGGATTAAGTGCTTGCTCTTAGCTGCTGTTTTTGTCACACAGGTATGGGCATGCTAATGCTATTTTTCTCGCCTTGACTCACTCAGAGCTCAGGCTGGGTTAACTCCCCCACTCCACTGCACGTCATCCATATTCATACATGCAAATCCAGCTTGGTCGTGGATTGTCTCTGAACATGTCAAGTCTTTATTGAGAGGACAAAAAGTGATGTATGTTTAACTAAAATATATATTGTAGTGGTGATGGAGCATATAATTGAACAAATGTGCTTAGTTAACATCACAGGGGTTTATATAACATTCATTACATCTGATAAGATTTTTTTTAAAAGCCTTATTTTGGTTTGAAGGGCTCAGTAATTGATTGGTTCGGTTTCTTGTCCCTTTTATGGGCTAATTTAGTTCACTGTCAGCGCCTCGCAGAAAAGCATCAGCTGGATGCTTGTTTTGGTGCAAAGAGAACTACTCTAATGACCGGAGTCTATGCTCCTTAGGAAACACTGCAGTTCTCAGGCAAAGAGCAAGTTATTATCCTGAGGGGTTAGAAAAGCCAAACGTAACAATAAAGTAAAACACAGATGGTAGTTAGGGAAATTCCCAAATCTGTGAGGAGATATTTATACAGAATGATCACTGTCTCTTTAAACAATGTGAGAAAGCCCAGAGTATGACGACTTTGGAAATCTCTGATTGGTTAATCAGAGATTTCAATCTCTGATCGCCAGCACCAATTAGGGATGGTGCTGTTTTGATGCAAGAGGAACTGGTGAACTTCATAAAATAGATGCCATCATGAGAAAAGAACATTATGCAGAAATATGAAAGATTTGAGCCAGGAAGTTAAAGGTTGGTCTTCCAAATGTACAATAATCCTAAGCCTACAACCAAAGTGGTTACAAAGTCAATGTTTTGGTGTGGCCACCACAAAGCCCTGATCTCAGTCCTACTGAGATCTTAGGGTAGATCTGCTGTGGCCAGTATTCAGTTCTGTCAGGAGGAGTGGACCAGAACTCCAGATAACTATTAAGAAGAGTTTTTGGGAGGAAACTAAAAACCTTTGAACCAACTCATACATTTTAAAAGACAATTATCCCTGATACTGACCAAATAAAGATACCAAAAAAACTTTCTAAAATATGTTTTCTAGGATTCACCAAAGAGAAATAATTTGGGTAATTCTATCTAAGCTAAACCAAGAAAAGTTTGGTCTGATTTAACTTTGAGTGAGAATAAAAAGAGTTTTTTTCTTTTTATTCAGCTCTAACTGTGTATAAATGTTTCTACATCACGTGTCTCTGTGTGTATTGCCAGGATGACCTTGTTATTCTTTGCTATCATGGTTATTGAATGAGAGTATTCATTAGCTGAGCTGTTCGTTGGGCTGAATCATAACCTTGGATAACAGAAAAGACTAGCAAAGTTATTCATAGATTTAATTACTTTAACTTCTTTACCCTGTAGACGTGAGAAACTGTTTAAATGTGTGATATGAGCTATTCTACTCTGGATGTTAAGCAGTCACTGGGATTTATTTTTTACAATTTATATTCAGCAGACAGACAATTTGCAGTAATATGAGACTCACATTACAGAGAATGAAACTGGCATTAATTCATATAAATATGGAATATTTTTTTCTCCAGGCATCCATATTATTCAGATGTGACGAACTGGACCATTTTATCGTCTTGGCTACATTAACATTTATTTTGTTATGGATTTCTTTTGCATAAGATAACTTATTGATGGCATTAAATTAATAACTTACTATCTGAAGTGAAGTTTGGAAAAAAGAATTTCAGTGAAATTTGCTGATTAAACAGAAAAAGAAAACGGTAAAGAGTGCTAATCTCCTCTTTCCTACCTGCAGGCGTCTCCGTCAGCATCTCCACCTTCAGCCTGGTGGCCATCGCCATCGAGCGGTACAGCGCCATCTGTAACCCGCTCAAGTCCCGCGCCTGGCAGACCCGCTCCCACGCCTACCGCGTCATCGCCGCCACCTGGGTGGTGTCGCTGCTCGTCATGGTGCCCTACCCCGTCTTCAGCGCCCTCAAGTCCTTCCCCAAGGGCAACGGGACGGTGGGGAACATGTGCCGCCTGGACTGGCCCAGTCAGCAAGTGGAGCAGACCTGGTGAGAGCAGGAAATCAGAAAGATTGCACCTAATTAACAATTATTAGGTAGATTTGTCTCTTTAGCCTCAGCAGGGAAATGTCGGTGAAAGCTTGTGGAATATTGTTTCCTTCATTCTGCCTCCAAATATGTGGAGAAAAAGTTGAAATCCAGTCAAATGATGTCATTTGCATGTGTGTTGCCGGTGTCTTCATCTTCAGAATGGTGCAATCAGATGACTTTCTCCTGATTGCACACGTTTAGGAAAAGAACTTGCATGCTGATCAGCTCATTTTGGTAATTACGCTCAGATTTCCTGCTCAAACTGTTGGTGACTTGTGCCTTCACGGCGGGTTTGACAAATTACCGTTCACCCTTTTCAGCTTCCCAGTTTAAGAAAAAGTCTGGTGTGAAAAGGTATTTCCTCCTTACAGAATGACGCAGGAAAAAAAAGGAGGAAAAAAAGGAATCCAAAATAGTGTTTGCTTTAAGTTTGGGATTCCGCTTTGTATATTTGTTTTAACTTAGGTGAAAATCTGAGGTTTTATAGCATGAACAAACAGTTTAAGGTCAAATGGACAGAATCTTAAATGGTTTTAAGTTTGGACTTTGACTAGGCCTCCCCAAAGCCTTCAATTTGAGTGTCAAATTCTTACAAATGGTTTTGTAAACCTTTTTAGACTGATGGTCAAAAAAGGACATGATTAATTGTTTAAAAAAAAATTTTGTATTTTTTTTTTCATTTGTAGTTTTAAGATCTTTTAGCCTTAAAATATTTAAAAGCTAAAAACGATTGCTTTTCAATTGTTTGAATTTTTTTTTAGATTGGTTGCTTTTCAGATTTTTTTTAGCCTGCTGTCAGACAAGTTTTATTGAAGTGATTTCTTGATTTTACAGATTGGGGACTGGTTGAGACTAGTGAAATTTAGCTAAACTCTCCAAAAACAAACATAGTGATTAATCAGTTAATGATTTAACAAAAATGTCAGGTTTGTTTTGGATAGCTTTTCCCACAAATAAATAAAATCCTCATTTAAAAAATGCTTTTTATCTGTCTAATAGTGAAATTAGCTTGGTAATCTGACATGTGTACAACAGAACAATTCTGTACTTGATTCCTATCACCTAGTTGCTCTGCTCCAGCAAACAGCTCCTTAATCTGTTGCCATAACTGTGAACCGTAGAAACCAGAAAAAGGAGAGTCACTCCAGAAAGTGTCACAGTGAATTACATCCTCGAGTCTTTGTGAAATAGGTGGCGCTTGAGGCGGAGTGATGCATGAGCCGCTCGCAGAGCTAATCCACAGCTGGAGCTGGTGACCTGATGCCTGACTACTACTCTGTTTGATTTCCTGTTGCCAGATGCTGCAGTTTGAAGAAAGCAGATGGGCAGCTGACTGATGGTCGCTCTCATCATGTGATCACCAATGTGAATATGATGCCACTGGTGCTATTCAAGGGGAAATTTTAAAAATAAATAGTAGTCTTAAATCTTCCTTTAATCCAAACAGAGCTGTGATAGATAAATGACTTTGACTCTAAATTGCAGCTGTGTAACAAATGATCTAAACGCAGCACAGAAACTGGTTTGTGGAGACAGATAATTTACCTGGAGTGTTTTTTATTAGATCTGCAGATAGACGATTTATGTATTTAGAAACAGTAACTACATTAAGCTCCAACAGCGTCACAGTTTTAAAAATCTATATTTTTATCTAATTTATGAGAATACAGTTCCCTAAAAAAAGCAATACATTCACTTACTTTTTCACGTTCATTCAATGTATTTTAATGCGATAGAGCAATACAGAGAAGCATTCTCAGTAGAATTTAGTTCTGGGCTTTGACTGGGCCACAATAAAACACAAATATGGTATTTGGGTTTTCTCTGGAGAAAGGTCTTAACTCTTTAAGAACCTTCTGGATGCTGCCTCCATGTTCTGTTAACACATCATCTAAGGCAGGTGCAGCTTTATAGTTTATTTCTAAATTAGATGTATAACTGCAACCAATAATTTACTCACTTTTTGCACCTGTACAATCTTAATTGCTGTGTTATATTGCACCTTTTTGTTCTCAAGCCAGCATAAATGTGAGGTCATTGGAAAGCTTCTGCAATATTTCTGAAAAGGCTCTTACATTATTGACATTTTGGACTGATGAAAGTTGTAAAAGTTTGAATGGCTGTTCTCAAAGATAAAGTAGGAACCAGAAACTTTTCTTTTTAATATCCAGAATGGATGGCACTAAAAACAATAAAAGTGATCGAGATACTAATGTTTTTTTCTCTCACTATTACAATTTCCTTGTCATTTTAAAATGAATGTAATTGCCATCTACTCCCTACGTTTTGCTGAGGAAGAGTAACATTTCTGGAAAAGGTCAGGAGAGAAATAATTACTGCTGCAGTCTGAGCTTCTCTGTGTGAGAAAAGCCTTCAATTCATCAGCAACACATGCTCCCTGTGGACCAGGAAAAGCTGATTTGTTGCTTGGGAGATTCTGCAGGCCTGGATTAATACAGAAACAGAATCACAATACATTTGAGCATCTACAGTCATAGACCTCTGAGATCCAGATGTAAGGAACGTTGGACCTTCAGGGGTAACAGAATCAGGAGCAAAGCAGAGCACAGTAAAACACTTCTCTCCTCTCGACAGGCTTTTGTGTTGTAGCCGCCTATCAGGCATCCGAACTTCAAGAAGTGGAAGAAATAATTAGTCTGGTTGGTGAGGTGAAGGATAAAGATGAATAAAGTTATGACAGAATAAATGCATCTCAAATCTAGGTAACATCGCTGTCTTTATAATTACTTCAGCAGACAGGTTTTCACATCTAGAGAGTTACTGAAGCAGGAACACTTACAGAATAAAATGCTAAGTTCACATGTTTATCGCACCCGGATGGATGGTACTAAACGATAATGTGACAACGTCGTAAAAACATGATCCACATGTGAAAATAACTACAGCACTTTGTTCCTCGGTTGAAAATAATTATAGCAAAATGGCAAAGAAGCAAAAATATGTTTCCATGTGGAAAAGTTTCACTGCATGACACATTTCACTGCTGTACAGTTTTCACATGTGAAACATGTCACTACATTAAAGTTATCGAAGCACATTTCACTACCCAATATAATTTCCACACAATATGATTTCTACCAGTGAAACACACTGGGAGGCCTTCCATGACTAGAATCTATATCACCCTGCACATTTTAAATGATTTCATATAATATATTTCCTAAGACAAATAATCTTTAAGGATTTAAAATTAAATATTACAGTATGAAAACATAAAACAATGTTTCCAAGGGTAAATGTGTTTTACATATAGGTGGAAAGATGTGTTAAAATTAAGTTAACAGTTATCAAGTTAGGAGTTTTCTAGATGTTTTGGTTTGTGTTGTGCTGTGATGAGCTCAGTTCACCTTTGCAGCCTTTGCAGGTGGGGAAATTATCATTATGTAAAGCAGATGTATAACACATGTAAATCCTTTTTTCCCCTCTGCTGATTAGTTTAAACCAAAACACAACTCTGCTGGTTGATAATCACGTAGCGTTTGGGTGCTGTGGGAACAGTCAGATACCTATTAATATTCAATAGGTTTGTTTTTCTCTCCATCTATTCCCCTGATTCACATCCAGCAGTCTCTCTACATTTAGACCAAACACACACACACATATGCATGTTTTATATAAATATATATATAGTTTTTGCACGCACTTGGGTCCCAGGAGCTTCATGTCTAAAAGATATTTCACATTATCAAACAGCTAGCTGATGGAATACTTTGAAGTTTTCTCTTTAACTAGAAATGAATAAGAGTTCAGAGTGATGCCCAGGAAGACATTAGAATATCACAGTGAATGAAACACAGCCTCTTCTTCTTTGGTGCCGCTTTTATGTGCTGACTGATCTGCAAGGCGGACATCCTTCATAAAGAAGGGGATCCTCTGCATGTGACCAAAGACTATTATTATTGATCAAAGTGGCAGCTGACCATCCTTTTTTTATCCTATTAGTGCAGCACATTTCCGGTTTCCCTGGTATATTAGCTAAACTTAATCTTCCTGTATTTGTAGAAACAAATGCGATTCATGATCAGAAAATGCTAAAGGAATCTATTTAGAAAGAAGAACTACACAGGCAGAGGTGCTACTGTCAGATCTTGATAACTTTATATAAGCCTTTCTTGTAATTTAAAGACGTTATTTTATTTTTGCGTCTTTATTCTGCTAATATTATAAGTATATTCTCGTAATTAAACAACAACAAAAATAGGATGATTGAAATAAAATCCACTTTTTGGAAATATTTTCCAAAAAGAACCAAGAAAAAAAATTTATTTACAATTGAAAATGTTCCTCCGAAATGTCAACAGAACCTCAAAACTAAATGACGGCTGATACGTAAGTTACTCATTGTGGTTCTGAAATTGATGCGCTCCTATATGCTGGACTTAGATTTGATGTCATATTTAAAAACTGGGTAAGTAGAAAAACACAGAACACAAGAGTTAGTTTTTTACAAATGTCACCCTCATCTCTGTGTGGCGTTCGGGAAAGAAAAGACGGTCCTAACTACAGACAAGAGGACCGTCTTGTCAGCAGGAATCATTATGCAATCAATCTGCTTCGTAAATATCTCCCACTGAAGCTGATGTGAAATATGTTGATATATAAAAATGTTGCATCAGCAGGAACGCCCCCTGTGCTGTAAGTAAACATCTTAATAGGATGGAGTGTGTGCCGCAGTGCTCTCAGAGAGCAGTTTGGAGCCATCTGGACAGCCTCCAGGATGACTGTACAACATACGCTCTGAGGCGTTTAGGCTATTTGAGAAAACTTTAGGTTCACATCCAACTTGTTCAGCTCTGTCTCTCTCTTTTGCAGGTATGTTCTGCTGCTGTTCATTCTGTTCTTCATCCCGGGTGTGGTGATGATTATAGCCTACGGTCTGATCTCCAGGGAGCTGTACCGAGGCATTCAGTTCGAGCTGAGCCAGAACAAAGAGACCGCTGGTGAGATTTGTCACAAATCCACTCCGGCCTTCAAAAAGCTCCTTGTTCCTGTTGATTTCACTAACCAGATTTACTCTGATTAGCTGTCTTAGAGGAAGAGATGAAAGGATCTACCTAAGATTTTTACTGCAGTACAATGGGATTCTTGTTTATTTTGCCTCAAGCAGAGACTGACATATTTTTGAACACCCATAGATTTTGCACCTGTGACATCCAAAATTGCACTTCCTCTCTGCCTTCCTAATGCCAAGCAACACTGGAGCGCTATCTCATGCAGGAGCTAAAGAATAATCCTGTCTGGAAAAGCTGAAACAGAGTCTCGTCTGGCGAATTATACTTGCTCTATGTGTCAGGATAATCAGCTTCAACATAAACTAGACAGCAGTGAGTTCATCAAGGCTGTGCCAGCAAAAAATAACCACCGGGGTCACACTTCTTACTCTTTTATGAAGCAGAAAATGATTAACGTTCCATCTGAAACATCTGACATTCCTTCCTGATGACCACACTGTAATACAAAAATAATAAAACCGTATTATGTGTTTTAAAAAGCACCTAAATGTATATCTTATTCCAAAATTTGACATGTTACAACCACAAACTTCAATGTGTTTTATTGGACTTTCATGCAATTGCGAATTAGAAAAAAAAGTCACATTTTCTTATAAATATATCTGAAAAATATGATGTAAATTTGTATTCAGCCCCCCTGATTTTGACCTTCCTTCTCACCAACCTCCACCACAGTTTCGAGTCCAATAGGTTGTCCTCCAGTAGAGTGCTTCCACTAAAAATTGTCTCAGGTACTCATCTATAGTGATTGGAGCATTCCGAGAAGCTATGAGCAATTTACCGTTTTACAGTCATAACAAAGCTTTATAGCTTCACCATTTTCTGCTTCTTTCTTTTCAAAACATTTTATGGTTCCACTGAAGAACAATAAAACAAGTTAAAAATTACATTGCATTTTATTAGCCACACATTAAATAAGAACCCACATTTGATAATTTTTGCCTTCTGACCGAGCTACATGGTGCTACATCAAGCAGAAAAATCCACAGATCTTCAGCGGATTGTGTCTGGATTGTTCCTCTTGGATGACGTTTGAGCTCAGTCTTTATTCATGGCAGTGTCCTTGGGTATAATTGGCAGTAAGACCACTTCCTCGGATTAAAACCAATCCTACAAATGGATTGTAACACATGGTAGCTTTCAGCTTTTTCTTCCCAGAAAAATGCTTTTCCACTACAACTTATAAAAGATAAATAATCCCATATAACTTTGCAACAACCTCTACTGTCCATATTGTTACTTAATATTAATAAACATTATTTCACCAGGTCAGTCTCATTGAGATTAAAAGCTCAGTTACCACGCATAGTCACAAAAAACATAGACTTACAATAAAACAAACGCAAAAGGCCCCAAGTAAAACAATTGCATTTTGCAACTTAAACGTAATGGGATCTATCTATCATGGTCTTAAATACACTTAGAAACACTTATGCTTAAGTTTAAGCTCTGAATGCAAACTATTCCATGAGGTTGAAGAAGAAAAACTAAAAGCTTTAAAGTCTTGAAAAGCACTTCATGAAATGAAATCAGACTTGCGTATGTTGAGCTTTTCAAAGACACTTCACAATGAAATCAGTCATTCCTATTCACACATATATTCACAAACTGATGATGGAAAGCTACAGAAGTGGACATTTTTGCGCCATTGGTCCTGACCAACACCAGCGGGTGAGGCAGGTAAAATGTCTTGCCCAAGGACACGACAGAGCAGGAAGCAAACTGGTGACCTACCGATTATAGGACAAACAGCCCTTCTTGTCAAAACGCTACTGTTCAAAAAGTATTACCAAAAAGTATTGGCAGTTCTTGGACCTTTATCACTTGAGTGGAGTGTATTCTTAAGTATCAGTGATATATTTATTAAATGCCTCTACTTTGTTTGCTTTACCTATGTAAAAGTGTCCCAATCTGACAGTGTACCTGGTTCCTTCATAGGCCAGAAGAATGGTGTAGGCAGGGCTACTGCAGGGCCAAGTGATGATGACGATGGCTGCTACATCCAGGTTTCCAAAAAGCCATCATTTGCCGTGGAGCTTCCCACCCTCTCATCCTCAACAACCACCATCCTGAACAAGGCTGAGCGTGCCCGTAGCAACACCTCTGAAGCTAAGCTGCAAGCCAAGAGGCGAGTCATCCGCATGCTGATGGTGATCGTAGCTCTCTTCTTCATCTGCTGGATGCCCTTGTACTCGGTCAACACCTGGAAGGCCTTCGATCTCAAGTCCGCCGCCATCGCCCTCACTGGAGCCCCCATCTCTTTCATCCATCTGCTGTCCTACACGTCGGCCTGTGTCAACCCCATCATTTACTGCTTCATGAACACGCGTTTCCGCAAGGCCCTGCTGTCCACGTTCGCTTGCTGCTGCCGCAACCGCCTTTGCCGCCGGATCTGGTGGCGCCGGAGGAGAGAGGGGGAAGACGGCATCAACGCCACCTCCATGGGCACATCGATGGTGACCTCCATGTCCAAGTTTAGCTACACCACTGTCAGCACCGTTGGTACCTGCTGAGCCTGAAGGGGAGTGAGGTGGTCGCATCGGAGGCTGTCAGCAGGCATCGTTGAGTGCACCATCTGTTTTTTCAATCTTCCGTTTGTCAGTCCTCATCCTAATATGCTGTGAGTCATGAGCTGAGTAATATCCACGTCCTCATTTAAAGGCCTCTCTGAAAAGGTCCTGCTCAAATTCTGTGTGCATGATTGCAGAAAGCAAGGCGTGGAAAGCGCTGTTTCAACATGGTGACATTCTTTTACCTCTTTTAATTGGCAGCAACCGCCTTATTGCATCCAAAAAGAGAACATCAAGTGCCTGTGCTCTTGTAGCTTTTGTCTGTCATGATTTCTTGTTCATTTGGTGGAACGAACTTCTCTCGGTTAAAACAAAAGTTACAAACTGTATACATAAATATCGTCTTTATGTTGTGAATGTGCCAATGAAAAATGTTTTGTTAGAAAAATTTCTCATTACACTTTTAGCTACTTTTGAGTTCATTGCTGTGTAACACCATGATTGTTTGTGAAAGTCTGCTGTGCCTTACAAAGGTATTAAAACCATTGAGCTTTTCCAGCTTGTCAACCGCAAACAGCAATGTAGCAAAACAAACTACCGCACAATTTTGGACATTAAAGAAAAGGTACATATTTTTGTTTTACAAATAAATATCTGAAAAGTCGAAAGTCCTTTTGTATTTATCCCACCAGATTCAATGAGTAATTGAGATATATTGAAAAGTGTTCTAGTTTTATAAACTAACCGTATTTTAAATGTCTCTCAGCAACTTTCTCCTTGACCTGTGGCCATTGGTCTGTATGGCGCTGCTTGTTCAATAATGTTCAGCTAAGTTTATATTTGTATTAAATTATTTATAGATGGGATTACTAGCTTTGGGGCAATTGGTTGCATCAGATTTAATTTATGGGTGTCAGTGTGAAGGGGACGGAGTACAAATACATTACTGTTACAATACTGTTGTTCATGAACACATAAAAACCCAATGAAATAAATCGAAATTAGTGCCTCTAGCAAGACATAAAGGAAATTTTAAATTTCAGGTGTATTATCACCTTTGTAAGGCACTGCATTGTCATTCAGGGAATAATATAATTTATTTCCTAAAAGAAATCATTTGAACTTTCAGATATCCATGAGCGCAACCTAGCTGCCCAGAATCAATTACATTGAGATAACTGAAGGCTACTGTATGAGCACGATTCTCTTTGTCTGCTTAAGAAGAATAGCTAAGGAGAAGAGCTAAAAAAAGGATGTAAATTCATAAAAGGCTTTTCTACAAAAGGTAGAATTCAAATGTTTTGAATTATCTGAGTCCAAAAAAGGACCCAAAATAAAGTTTTCCCTTTGTCATGTTTCTCAAGCAGGCAATGCGAGATGTGTGATATGCTAGCATGTTGTAGGTATGCAGTGTAATATTCCATTGCAAATATCCACAAGCTTTGAAAACTCTTCATTTTTCCAATTTCAATTTTCTCTGTTAGTGTCTTATCTGAGCATCAAGCACAGCGTGGAGCAGTTTATCCCAAAGGGTCTTTCAAGCATTGCAAAGGACAGACTTTAGGTGTGCTAGCAAGAAAGCTACAGAAGGAACATTAATATAGGTTGAGATTGTGTTGGAAATAAAAAGAAGAAAGATTGGTCACTAGGACGTCTTTGCACTGGGTTTTTAATTTATTTTTATTTCAGTTCATCATGTTATTCTGCCAGTTTTATCTATAAAGTCTATTTTTCACCTGCAGTCCTGGCTGCATGATGGATATAGAACTACAATAAAACATTAATTGATTAATTTATTCAATTACAAGATAAGAACCAGACATGACTGCCTTTGCTGTAGCATTATGCTAGCAGGGCATGATCTTCATATGTAGATACAACCTGATGTGATCCACTAGAGCTGTGTCACTATGGGTCCCATAGGGTCAAGATATTGTGGCTGTGCAGTGGATATAAAGTGTCTACAACCTTTATAGCAAAATGCCAGGTTTTTGTAAAGAGAAATGAGACAACGATCAATCATTTCAAAGCCATGATATAATAAAATTATTTGTTGGGAGGGGAGAAATTGGAATAAAAAGCGCTGTTACCTTTTTATCAAACACTATCTTTACTGTGCCATCATGCTGTGGATTGTTTTGTACCCTTCTCCTTACTAATACCTTTGTACAATTTGGACATTTTTAACTGGAACTAAGAAATTACAAAGGATCAAAAGTCTCGACAGCTAAACTTTATTTCTGGCCCAAGTGTGAATTCAAGTAACCTGAAACTGAATCAAAAAGATTCCTCTGATGGTGTACACACTTAGGCAACCATGTCTGCTCCTTTCACATTAAAGGCTGACTTTTTATATCCACTGCATGTGATGAGATGATCATGGAAAGGCTTCCCATTTTCCAAACAGTTTTGTGAGTTTTATTCAGTGTGAAGTACACCTTAACATCAAACATGAAGTGCAGGAAGGGAAGCATATGTAAACATGAAATATTTGATGTGGAAAATGTGTGTGTATATGTCCATGCTTATCTAGACAATGGTTGTTTAATGTTCTGCAACAGTGTTGTTTGTGTGCTAATGCTGTTGTGTCGACAAGTAATAATTTAATAAAAATGAAAGCAGAAAAAACTTGAGCTAAATCATTGTATTAAATTTATTAAAGTTTATCCAATGAAAGTTAGTTGTGATGAATTGGGGTCGGTAAACACTTTTTGGTTCAACTCAACTTGGTTCTACTAAACTCTACAAGGTTTGGGTCGTTTTCCACCACCACAATATACGCAACTCCTCATGAAAAGGCAGCCAGAAAAGTGATGGGATTTGTATGCAACAAACCATGTAGTGGATTCACTCCAGTAAGTCAATCAGTTACAACATCCCCAAGCCAATCAATGACATGCAGTCGACTGACGTCTTATTTTCAGTTCATTTCATTTCAAGTAGAAATAAAAAAGATTCTGAAAACCCTAAAAGTCGAGTTGAATCAAGCAGAGGAGGTACTGGAGCAAAAAGGGGCTTAAGATTTGTTATTCTGGGAAGTTGAGGACAGTTTGACCAAGAACCAGATTTTCCATTTCCTGTTTTGCTTCTTTCCACTTTAATCCTTCTCTAAATGTTCTGGAATTACCATATTGGTTTTTGTTACTGTTTCGACTTTATTTGATAATTTAAGCATGAGATAATACACACACCTTTATAAATCTGCAAACTTTAAGGTATTTGCAGCACCATCTTATGTTCAGACCCGGCGGAGTTTAACTTCCTGAAGAAATAAAGAAAATTGAATTAGGGAGTTTTATAGTGTTCATCCACTCTGCTGTATAACAAATGGGGCTCAGACAGAGTTGGAAACTGAAATCTGCAGTCGAGCTGCTGGTCTACACTGAATACTGATGTGGGCAATACTATTGGGATATAACATAGCTCAACAAGCTCTAATAGTCCATCGCTGAAAGGCTGGTTAGACCTTCTGTTCTGTTGTGGCCCGTCTCTGCAGCAAAATGCAGAAAATAGTACTGCATTCATCCTCACTTACTCTGCTCAGTTATTCTCTGTGGCCACTGTATTGTGTTTTCAAATACTTTACTTAAGTACAAAGCTCCCATTTGCTGGATGAAAAGGTGTTACTCTGACCTTTTCCTGCTGGGCACTTTCAATTTGAAAAACTGAACTCAAACTGCTCCAATCATGGGAGGCTTTTAGATGTTTTTAAAGGCCAATGAAGTTGATTTCCAAATTTTTTATGCAACCTTGGGAATGAGAAACCTTTATTCCTAGCCAGAATACAGCCACAAAAGTAGAACAAAAAGATTATGTTGCTAAGACAGGCTCAAACAAAACCTATAGTGGTTCAGGTTAGTGTCAGCTTTTGATTTAGACATTTACTGTTTAAATTTCACTTTGATATTCATGTTATAGTTTTAAGAAATCTAAATTACACAGACATAACTATATAAACTTTAACTGATGGGACGGTGACAGTGATTTAGATAGTAGAGCACATATTACATGCCAGGATATTTTAAAACATGATTTTACTGTATTTGAAAAGCTGTTAGTTTCACTAACAGTTAGTTTGAAAGCTAATTTCAAGCTAATGGTTCTGTTTATGTAAAGAGAAGTCATTAAGAAAGTTTATGCCACAGATTATGCCTTTAACAATATTCGAAACAATAACTTGAGAAATGCCTTGCAATAATTTCCAGCCTCCAGAATCTAATTGTATGTGAAAAAATATGGTCTTTAAAAAGTCACTGAGTGAAGATAAACATGTTTAAGTGTGAAGGAAAAATAAAATTAACTGTTCACAAACATTTAATGAAAGTAGCTAAATCTGACCACACTCAATGAGGTTTATTCTTTATTTATTCAGCTCAGGTGTAGCTTCAGGAGGAGGAGTCATCACAAGGTGGAGATTAACCAATCAGAGGACGACTTTGGAGAGAGGGAAGCCATGCTGATCTGGTCAGCCGATAAGAAAAACAGAATATTTTTTGGGGGGGGGCAGAGTCTTTAAACTGAGAGAGAATCCAAGAATCCACTTGTTTTCAGAGATTATTCACGGTCACACAAAGACATTCAGGACGCTATCTGTGTGGCATACGATGTTCTTTTGGCAAACGGTAAGAGTCAGTCAACTGTATTTTAGAGGATTCAATCACTGGCTGTTGTTTAACTTGTTAAATTATGAACATTGTCACATAGCTCATTACCAAATCAAATTTGTATGGAAACAATTCAAATTTCCATTCATGAATTTAATCTATTACTCCAAAATATGGATGTGATTGTCCTGCAGTGAATAACTTAACACTGCATCCCAACATGGAGTAGTACCCTAATTGCATCAGTTGGCCCCAGCAGCACAGAAATAACAGGATTGATGTTAAGCAGTGTGATGTGCTGCTTTTTGTCCTACATACGGTGAGTACTGACAGCTTAGCGCTGTCATGTCTTGTCACTTTCAAGTTTGGTCCTTGTTTTTCATGCCATCCGGTTGCACTCTGTGTCCCCGCAGCCCTTCAGCTACCCACCCACCCACCACCCAGCTTTTATCCTTTTCACAGCAGAGGCGTATAAATACATGAGTGACAATAGCGTGTGGGTGACAGAAGATTTTGCAGGCACAAGCGCAGTCCGAGAGCGCTTTACAGGCAGCGGCAGCGAGCTCAGCTCCCAGACTGACAATTGGCAAACAGAAATCCCAGAGAGCTTTACTTGTAAACACCCAGCCTGACAGCTTCCCCTCTGCGTTCTTTTGTAATTAAGTCAGGAAACAATGAGTGCTTTCCATTTTTTTGCCTTTTTTTGCTTTCAATTATTTTTCAGTGAATTAATTTGTTCGGGTGCTGGAAACATTAGAATGAGCCTCCAGTTGTGACTACAAATTTCCTTTAAAGGAAGGTTTAAATAAAAATGTGTTGCAATTTGTACTTGATTTTCTTTACAATAACTTTAATACATGCTTTAAAGTTTAATTTTGATTCAGCTCCAGCCAGGAAACAGCATTTTATCTATGACAGTAGTTTAAAGAATATAGTGGGAAAACACCGACTATATTTTCTAAAGTCTACTTTTAATTGGTTGGTCAAGTTAGTGACAATACCTGTCCTGAAAGTTGGTAAGAGTTGAACGTTTTCTTGATCTAAACATGGAAGGACATAGATTCAGAACAATGGATTAGAAAGAAGCTTTTGCCCAGCCAAGTCAAAGCAATGGTTGCTGGATTTGGTTGCAGTAAATGTCTTACTTCTGTCAACGTTTTTGTTTTTGAAGTTCCTCCAAAGCTTTATTCTGTTTTTTCTCCACACTTTCATTTATTCAATGTCACAGGACAACTTCAATAGCTGGTGGTGTGTTATGGGGAAGATCAGGGGATTCCTTATTTATGGCATAAGGTTCACAGGAATGTCCCACCTGCATTGGGTTACGTCACAGCAGGGATAGGTTGGTGTTTTGGTACCCAGTGTCTCTCTCTAACTCTCTGACCTAGGGATTGCTGTTTCCTGTGTTTTGCTGTCGACTTGCATCTGTGTTGTGTGGCTACTCTGTGGGGTTCCTGGTGTTTGTCTGCCTGGGGCTGCTGCAGTCCCTGGGAGCTGAGGATACGTGCCCATTGCTGCTTATTGACTTAAAGCTGCAAGGTTTGTATTTTTCTCATTATTGTACAATCTTAAGAAATTAAATGCGTAAAAATATCAACATGGCTTCATGTTTTATCAGTACTATCTGTCCACTTCGACGTCAGATGCAACCCTGATTGAATAAAGTCAATTAAGTAATTCGGTTAGCATCTCCGGCTGTCGTTTTTGAAGAGCAAAGCTACTCAGCTTCTCCATATGCCTGAAATGCCATAACAAGTGAAAACAAAACACCGTAATCAATGTCACTCAGTGACTTTTCATGTCCAGATTGTTTACAAAAACTAGCAAATTCCAAGAGACTTCTTTTAGTGAACCAAAGGCATATGTGTGTTTACAAAATCCTGACAGAGAGGAACAACTATTACAAGTTCCAAAGTTTTGAGGACAATGATTAACCAAAAAAAAAGATGTTCCTTCGCTGCATTGGCCCAGAACTGAACAAGTTGTTTTGGTCGTACTTCCTCATGGTCTTGGACAATGCTCTGGTGCCCACAGAATAAAGGTCTGCACTAGTTCTCTAACTAGTTGGTTAGAAAACTAGTGCACTAGGTTTGTGTGCTCTCTAAATAATATGGTACGTTTCCAGCACCACAGATGAAAAACCCATTACTGGTCCTGTTCTGTGAGCACAAGCTGTTGCAAATTGGACCTGAAATGAGCCTGAGGAAAGCAACAGCGATCATGTCGGGTTTCCTTCCCATCTCCAGCTCTCTCTCAAAGATTCCCATTAGTTGCTTTAGGCAAGGCGTAAACAAAAGCTTCATTTGCCTCAAGCGTCGATACGATACGTGAAACTAATTTCGATCAGCTCTGGTCAAACGTGACAAATCGACAGCAAAATTGCAGCATCATCCTCCCCTCCATTCGGCGACAGAAAGATATTAGCTCCTCTTTCAGTTTTAATTTAAAGTATTTTTGTGTATTGAAGAAGTGTTTTTGTGTTTTCACCCCTCAGCAAACACTAACAAATAATCCACGAGTCAATTACAAGACGAGGTTTCTCAATTATTTATAATGACTTCCTGGAGGGCCGTTACAAGTAAAATAAATCCTCTGTTGGATGGACGTCTCATTTTGTTGTCTTCCTAAATTATTCACACTTTTTTTGTGCCGTTCACCTCCAGCATAGAATGAAATATTTTGTTTTGGCCTGCAGGGTTTGCTCCAGAGCATTTGTGAACTCTCCTTTTTTCTGTATTTTCATACCTTGCTTTGCTCAACCCAGCACTTCGTATATCCCCTGCTGCTTGTCTTTACCGAAGGCTAGAAAGGAGAGACAAGAGGGCCTTTGGAGACACTCCATAACAGCCTTTGAGGAAGCATCGTAGGTGTTAAAATGCATGCCTAAGATTACAATGTTTCGTTGGTTACTCAAAAAAAAATCATTTCGGAATGACTAATTCTGCTATTCACTCGTCTAGGAATAAGATTCAAGCTCTTCAAATGCATGAAGAGAGATAAAGAAAAAATAGCAATGAAATAGACAGCATCCCTTGTGAATACAGTCAAATCGAAGTCTACGGGGGTTGATCCAGCCTCCAGAAGTTCAAACTAAATTCACAGACTGGGATGAGAGCTGAAGAGTCATCACTGCTGCAAAGCGCCGGCTTTAATCGCTTGTTCAGTAGCCGATAACAACGGCAGTACACCTCTTTTTCCTTCTATTCTTCAGAGAAACCATATTGGCTTGTGTAAAAACAGAAACACATTATTCTTCCCCAGGCAGTGCAGATGTCCATGCAGACTTTTTAATATTTTACAGAGAGAACACGGAAAACACAACAGTGTTTTGCTGTGGTAATGAATATCTGTTGAAGGCTGGGGAGCACTCAAGGCATTACTTTAAAAAAAACGCTCTCCAAATTAGTCTCTAAAGCTATCCCACTTTGTACGGTAGTTTCAGTCTTAAGGGGATTTAAAGCTGTAGTTCAGAGTAATACTTTATCATTTTATCTAGTCATATAATCAATATTCTTCCTGATTTCTTGAAGCAGCAATTCTCCACATTTCCTAGCTCCTCGTTAGCTTTAGCTGTAGTAGATTTAGATGTTTACTTTTCTTTAGAAGCTAAACCAGAAAAGAATTGTGCAAATAAACCAAATATGGAGTGATATTTTTTGGACGTTCACCATAAGCTAAACTTAATTCTGTTGGATTATATAATTACATTTACATTTTCCAAGTATAGAAAATGGGAACATTGTCCATTTTAAGGATCAGAAAGCTCTGTCTATTTGCTGTGTGCCTTTGCTGTTGAAATAATTGGAGACACTGTTCCTTGGCACAAATGTGCAAAATGGATGGCTGAGGCCAAATTGCAGGGAGTGGGGTGAAATGAAATTGGACCTTTGCCAAACAGAGCCTGAGATGAAGGTCTGAGATGAAGATGAAGGTTATTTTAAAATGTAATTCAAAATAAAAACCATCAACACCAAACCTCCAAGTAGAAACTACTAATGTTTTATACTGTACTAGAAAGAAGTAGGATTAGAATGAATAACTATGATTATTATTTTATTGAATGCAAGAAGTTAAGGCAACCAGATCACTTATGCAGCAGCCTTTAGGCTGCTTCTTATTTAAGCCAAGAATGTTTTACCTGAGTTCTGCGAGACGCTGGAGCTCGGTCTGTCTGCACTGTGCCAGCAGCTTGCCAATTCCTACATCATCTGTCATGTCAGCTTTTTCTTTCACCCGCAGGATTCTGTAATGGGTGGAAAAAGCACAACGTCAACCGAATGGGAAAGCATTTCGCCTGTTTTGCACCCAACTGTGCCTATCTTCCTGAAGTGCAGACAGATAATTTATTCTGTTTCTAACCATTGTGTAGGAATTCTCTCATTTTCTCTTCACATGTTGCCTCATAAAACATGAAACAAGTCAGATTGATGGCTGCTAACTTAACTCACTGATGAAGAAGAATAAATAAGGAATAGAAAAGGTAAACAGTGTACCACAAAAACAAGGAAACAGACAATCTGACATAGAAGTTGGACAGTTTGGCCTTTAAGGCTGGTATTCTGCATGTTGAAAACAAAATTTAGGATAAACCTGGTGGCTAAACTATGAGCAAGTGTGATTTTCCAGTGCTGAGAACTTGCAGAGTCAAATGGCAGGTTGGTGGAGAAAGTAAATAAGGTTTTATTTGAACAAAACGAAAACCAAAGGCAGAGCTAAAGCAAACAGAGTCTCGCATGAGAAAACACCACTGGCAATGCAGACACAAAGACTGAGAATAAACAGAGAAACTCGTGAGGATATACTCAGCATGTATACAAAGGGAGGATGATGACAGATGCACTCTGCACATGGCATAATCAAACTTAACTAGAAAACACAAATGAACCAGGTTCTGATAACAAAAACTAATGTGGTTATAAAACAGGAAGAACCAGAAATAAATCAAATTGTTACAGCACCAGAACCATGGAAATTTTGAGCATAGGTTCATGTGCAGAAAATGTTTCTTCTATTGACATTCCAGTCATAAGATATTTTTAAAAGTCTTCATCTGATCCAAATTAAAGAATTGATATTTCCCTTGATGCAGTTAAATCTTCCTGTTTATCAAAGAAAGAAACGGTAGCTTGTTTTCGTAAGTATGTGTATAACTCATAACTCTTCTGTTTCAATTCACCACAAAACTGTGCAAATTGGAATTACAAAAATGAATTTGATTGTAGAAACATGACAATTTAGAGAAAAACTGATGTTTTTCTATAAAACTATTTTGATCTATGATGGGGAGGTTTTTTAGCTGTATCGAAATGTGATCAACAGCCAGATGTTACTACTGGAGGAAGTGACGAAGACGACGACAGGAAATGGTTGGAGGATGATGGCGCGATGTTTTTTTTTTATTACAATTAAAATCAAACGATTTACACAATTAAAATCAACTGATTTTAATTAAAATCAACTGATTTTAATTGTGCTTAGTTGAACAATTGCAAATGTTTTTTCAACATTAGAGGAATGTTTTGCGCATATTTGTAATGGAGCCACAGCTAGCATCAAGCTAATGTTGATCTCCTGTTAAAGCAGGCTCACAAGGATTTCTCTAACATGACAAAACTTTCTGTGGTATGAGCATTGAAATTCAAGATTATTTAAAATATAACGTACTTATACTTCCAAACAACAGAATCAATGCAAGTGCAGTAAGGATTCATAGAGATTACATGATCTCATGCTATGTTATGCAGATGCTCTCTCTGTGTTGATGAATATTGATCCAGTATTGCTAGTAGAAGCTGCTCAAATTGACAGCATCCCGTTCTACTTCCTAGATAATTCAGTTTTTAGTTATTTGACAACTTAGTTGGGCTAACAGACTCTTTATTGACCAACTTCTCAGATTTTTACGCAATTATTACATTTAAAAAACAACAAAATTACTCAGTAACATTACAGAAAAGAAATAGTTGACTAAAATATTGACCTGGCAACCCAGCTCTAGTTGCCATGCTTTGCCTTAGCGCTCAGGTGGTTTCTATGACTTCCACTGCCACTGACGGGCGTGCCATTCGAGTCAGTCTGACGACCTGACAAGGAAAGAACACCTCAAGGTCACCACTTCCACCTGAACTGGACGTCAGTTTGAAGCAAGGAGACACATTTGTCACAAGAATCAGTGATGTCCTTCTGTTTTTGTGTTTTCTCACTTCTGAGGGCACGGGTTGGTCTTTGCGCAATCTGTCATTTAGTTGCTAAGAAACTAAAATCAAAAAAACACTCTCTCCGGTTCAGTATGTGACACCGTCCTTGCACATAGAAAACGATGCCTGCAGTTTGGAGGTTGTATCGACCTGAGATAGGTAGACCAATTCTGAAGTTTGGAGCGTATAAATATGAAAATTATATGCATATGTCTGAGGAACAAAGGGATATCCTCCTCAGTTATTTTCTACTTTTTGACAAGACTGTCTTAAAATTTCATTAAGTTGCAATAAGTAATCACTTGGCCTGTCTTTTGTGAGGGAAGAGAGATGAAATCCTATTCTGGCATTTGTTTTGTCTGTGCTGGCCATCTCCAGGCCAGGACCAACAGCTTGATGTACTTGGCAACGGCTGTGCATATATTTTCTACATCAGAGGGAAGTGTGAAGAAGTGTCGGTATAACAGGTTTATGCTCTCATCTCTGGTAAAGTGTCTTTCTTCTCGTTTCTGTGACGGTTCAAGAAGTGCTCAGGTCGATTTGGAGTGATCAGCAAAAGGTCAAATAGGCTCTTGAGACTAATGAATAATAATAATACATGAATAAAACCATTTAGTGTCATAAAACCTTTAAAAAATTATGTGAAGCCAGTTAAACAAAAAATGTTTAGATGTGAAGTAAAAGGAGGCTGAGCATATTGATTTGAAAGAAGGTTTATCAATTGGTTAATTGGTTGAAAGTACGACTTTTTTATTCACACATTTCCTTTAGTGTATTTAAATTGCCACTTTGTGTTGAAACCACTGTATTAAATGTCTGTCAGCATGGTATAGCATAAACCAAGGTTCACTACATGGTAAAGAGGTTTAAAAATCTGAGTGAAAAACTAATTAGAAACAAATCAGTGCTGTTGATTTTTTCTAAAAATATCCACATGCATCCAATCATCTAAACGTTCATTCATTTGATCATTACAGCAGCAATAGTTCTCATGTTGTTAACAAGAAACCTGTCAGGTGCCTTGCATGCAAAGTCTCAGCTTTAAATGTAATCTTTTCATGTAACCAAATTTAGTTTAAGTCCCACAGTGAGATCTGGATGATCTTTTAATTAGGGATACTCCACTGGT
The DNA here is from genome assembly GCA_903066825.1 of Alfaro cultratus. NCBI lineage: Eukaryota > Metazoa > Chordata > Actinopteri > Cyprinodontiformes > Poeciliidae > Alfaro > Alfaro cultratus. Next base: position 109,063 of record CAEFZX010014454.1, on the reverse strand, counting down.
TGAAATAATTACTGAAAGCAGCTGCATGTCTAACTCTGCTACAGCACTGGCCGAGAGAGTTGGCACGCATCAAACACCGGCTCCTGGTGATTGATTAATCCTTGTCTTATTATGTAAGTGCAGTCATAATTTGTCTCGCAGCTGGATTAAAACTTTCTGCTTATCTCATGCTGCTTTCTAAATCATATTGTAGCTTCATAATGAATTTTTACTCTTTATAGCAGGAAAAGGAAAGAAGGAAAGAAAAGAATGACAATGAAATGCTGCAGCAAAAGGATCTTTTCTTGTATGCAAATTGCATGTTAATGCCCGTTTCAAAAGTCAGAACTATGCATTTTAAACTCATGAAATAAGAGGGAACTTTATATCAAAACACAGCCTTAATAATTAACTTGTGGCATTTGGTTTCCCGCCAGTGCTTCAAACAACAACCAGCTGTGGGGTTGTTAAAATTGGCAGAGTATAAATGGCAAATAGTTTCACACCAAGGGATAAATCCAAACTTTCTGTTAAATACACACAGATTTGTTTAGCCAATGTGAAGCACAGAAAGGCAATAAACAAGTAGAGAAAAGAGCAGGAATACACCCCAAGTCTACATCTCAAATGTAATTTCACCAAGCCAAAGTACAAAAAACCCATAAAGGCGTTTCAGAGCACGGATCGACACCAATGACCGTGTGGGAATCAAATTATCAAGGCTAAAGAAATCAGCTGTAGCACTTTTTTTAGCTGGCGCAACTGGTGATGTCTTCCAAACTGGGAGATGTGGACATGCTGCTCACATCCTCCTTTGCCTTCTGATTTACTCCTGGCTCCGTTGCCAGGACTCTTGGAGCATCTTGGAGATGAGGAGGAGGGGAGAGATCATCTTTCATCTGTGTTGACACGTCATTATGAAAATGGAGTCCTCTCTGGCCACGCCACATGGCTTAGCGGCCTCTTGCTGCTGGCTCCGTTCACTGACCCCAATGCGAGCCAACAGGGCTGTCAGAGGATACTCCGTTGGCTTCGGAAAGGCAGAGATTATGTGCATAATGATGGAATGACAAATATAAGTGGAGAAAGAAAGAAAACAAGCCTGTACTGTGTAAATTACTTGCTATTTTGCATTCATCTAAAAGGTGTCAAACTCAAGGCTTGGGGGCCAAATCTCCAAAGGGACAATGAATACAATCTTCAACTGATCAAGATTATTTTTTAAGTTAAATCAAAGCGGTTTCAACAGATTCCCCCACACTTTTTTGCACCAATTCATAACTGTGAGTTTGTTGCAAACTTTCTCCAAAAATGGTAAAAACATCAGGTTTAAGCGATGCTCACTCCAATCTGCAGGTGGCAGTGTTTCTTACTTCTACTGCAGCACTGCTGCCTCAGACTTACTTGATGTCAGGTAACAGTCTGGGATAAAAGTGGAGAGTGACAAAAAGACACATTTACCATCATACATAAGCATAAATATCACAGAATTCCTTGCAAATATTTCTATAGTAACACCACAAAAAAACCTGTGGTTTGGATCACAAAAACATTTGCGAAATCATGGAAAAGATGTTAATATTATAACAGTTTCATCATTGGTTTTATCAATGCATTCTGCCACATTCTGCCCTTTTTGTAGCCCAAAATGAAAATAAGTTTGACACCCTTGATCTAATCAATGTATTAATGCCAAAATTTGGATGTTTCAAGGAGTTTGAATACTTTTGAACGGCGCTACACTTTCAGGGCTGCACTTAATGAGCTCAGAGGCTGAAAAATGCTGCTCTGTTTCCAAAAGATGTTTTCTTCATCGCAAATAAGGCCCTTTGGTTAAAATTGGTTACTCTTCTCCCGGAGAGTACGTGCCCCTCGGAGTGACATCAAAGCTACAGGATTAGGTGTTCATTACGGGGAAAGAAGCTCCGCTCTCATCACATCTGAGATCTCTGGGGCTTCACATCCAGACAGAGATGAAAACAGATTTTTGAACCTTCCACTACAAGTGATTTTGGGTTCAGTGTTTGAAAAATGATACCACATGTTTTTGTAGGATTGAGAGTTAAAGGGCACTGAATAAATCAGTCCCACCAAGAATGATTAACACGTCCACAATGTAGAAATACGATTAATGGAAGTTTGCAAACTGTAAACTTGCTGCAAAATCTATCTAGTTGATAAACCATTATGTCAGACCAAAATTAGATATTTCAAGTTCTCTATGGAAAGTCTCTGTAATTATTTTTCCTCTAGAAAGAAGAATGAATGATTTTGGTAAACATGGCTGTTGGCCCAAGTCCTAAATCAGCACCATGCTCTTTTTCTGAAACATATCATGTCATTTTTTATCTTATAGTACTTTTGGTTGGCTGCCCGCTCATGGGAAAGTTCAACATTTCTTCTGACCGGGGCATGATATGTTGCGCTTTTTGAAATAATCATTTAAAAACTACTTTGTGTAATAAATCAGGATAAATCTGATTTTCAAATTTGTGTATTGAGTTCAAATATTGAATTGTGGCAAAAACAGAAGAAATCTGTAAGAGGGAAAATACATTTTCAAGGTTCTGCATATTCTATTTAAGTTAAATAAATCTGAAATCTAATCTAACCAGGTTGTATTTCCTGTGATACAGTTAGTTCCAGTATAAATCAAACTGACTCAGATGTTGTGGCTGAAATCATTATTTAATGTCTTAACTGGAATTAAGGTGAATAAAATATCTCTTGTATGGCATATGTAGGATCTTAGTGGCAAGTTATTTATTCTGACCTACGTATTTCTTTTTTCAAAGCAAGGAGATGACATTTCAAGTCAGCATTTTTACCCAATTTCCTGTAGACGTGAATCTGCCACTCAGTCTAATCGAGTTAGAGATTATGTCTCTTTTTCCTCAGAGTGAAATACAAATCATAATTTAACTTCAGTGGGATAAACATCAATCAGTAAAGGAGCTGAAAGAGAAGACTTGACTTGAGCTGCATGCCAGTCATCCTGATAGGCAGCTGGCTCAGAGGACTGACGGTGAGGAGGAGTAGCAGGAGCTAAAGGTCGAACGCTGGCTCCGTTCTCAGCACCTGGCACCTCCATTGAAGGAATCACAGGACTCCCACTGGCTTAACGGTTCCTTTATACCGTCAATAAAACAACCAGAGTTCTAGTCTAGACAAAAATTAGGTGGTTGTTATTTTACATAAACATTTCTGGAGATTTTTAAACCTCTGAATATAATATACAAACCAGCAGAGATAGAAGTACAGTATTGACTCTACTTGTAATTTTTCAAAATTTGGGGGTATTTCATGTGATATACCATCACAAACTAGTGCATAATTAAGTCGATAAAAGATTGACGAGGACTCAAATTCAGGCAGGAGATAGCAGGCAGTAGTAGTATCTCTCTTTTTTCCTCTCTTTCTACCAAAAACTGGATAATAAAAGTCTTCAGTTTGGTGCTCTGGTCTCAATTAGCCCATTTTTTGACAGGCAGTTGTTGTTTTATTATTTATTTCGAATATTTAAAATTTCTTCCAGTTCCAGTGTTAAATATTCATTCAAATTTAAAGTGTACTGATCTTTGAGAATGTGATCTTGCCATTATTATTTCGCCATTACCATTATATTACTTAAAAATGGTCTCAAAACAAAAATGTTATCATTTATCGCAATAACTTCTGGAACAATTTATTGTCCAGCAAAACTTGTTATCCTGACAAGCCTAGGCAGTAGCATGATGATAGATGAGGAAAACCTACCGGCTTAAATCCAACAAGCCGATATTGAAAAAAATGGCTGATAACAAACAGACATTCTCTGTCCAATCTGACTGAGTTTGAACAATTTTGCAAAGAAGAGTCTCTAAATGTGCAAAGCCAGGAGATGTGCCCTGTAAAATGGAAAATCATGTACATTTCTTTCTCCTTCACATTTGTCCACTGATTTCTTTGTCAATTTGTTGAAATCCCTATAATTACACAAAACATAAAAAGAAGTACATGCCGCTTTAGCATGCCGCTTCCAACCAACTCATTTCAATAATGACCGACAGAGCCAACAAGGCAGGTAAATTAGCGTAGAGTCACTAATGAGGCGAACTGCAGATAATCACAGACTGTAATTCACCAACTACACACACAGCTTGAGTCTTACTGCAATAAGCAGGAACACACTGTTATCCAGGTATTTAGCTCACGTTTAAAAACAGGCCGTCAAGTCAAATCAATTCACATGACATTCAATCTGTAAGGATCAAAACACAAAGTATTTTGATCATTATTTAACTTTTCTTAACTCCATCTGTTTTCTAACAACAAGCTAACCCGTTTTACAGATTTCTTTGGAAGTGAAGTAAAGAGGCTTCACAGGAGGAGTTATTTTTTTCCTCTTATGTAAATTGTGACCCCTGTACTGGGCTTTTACTCTCCTGTCCAAGTTGCCAAAACCAAACAAGGAGCACAGTCCGTTTAAATCTGACGAGCAATAAAGCTTTCACTTCTCAAAACCCTGGGCTTGCACATACGTCTCCAGAGAGGTAAAGGTCAGAGTAATACTAAGTAAAAGCATCACAATTAAGAGATGTAGATGAATTATGTTTTGACAACTTAAAAGAGGCAATCTATCCTCGAGAGGAGAGACATTAATCATCCATAACAAGAAGAGAAAACAATAATTACTTGTTCATCTTGGTTCCGAAATCTATTTTGGTTTTATCTCTGCTTCTCTACAGTGATCAAAAACTAAATCTGGCCAAATGGGAACATTACAAAGATGCACTGGACAGTCTGAGGATGTAGAGTCAAAATAACTAGGGGTGTAGAAGCGCTAAATAAACTAAATCTTTTTGTTTTTTGGACAAGAAATAGTCTCATGAGGAATCAACTAAGTAAAAATAACATAATATCCAGAACTTGTAGATGTAGCAGCTGATCCTCAGAGGAGGAGGAACTATGAGCAATGAAAATATGCAGTAAAATATATCAAAAATGACAAAACTAAGTGAAAAAAGAAGTAGCTAGAGGCACCATCTATGACTTTTCCTGACCACTTCCGGTGAACCCTCAGTGTTTTTTTGGTACTGCCCACTTTATTGGATTTAAAATAAAATGGTCTGTAGATGAGTTATGCTTCAATGGCGGTTCGGTTCCTCTTTAAATACTGAGAAGGAATAATAACAGGAAAGCGTCACAGGTATTAATTAGCATGATGCAGCAGCTGTGTGAGAGCGGGACTGAGAGCAAAGATGGCGCCTCATGACGCAAAAATAAGAATTTAGGCTCGACCTAAACCTGCCTCGTAAAAACCTGAGATTTAATTAGTCTCCTGGTCTAAGACTGAAGTCTAACTATTTCTTTTTATCATGTATTTAAGAGCGAAATGAGCTACAAACTGCAGCTTCTACGCCTGTTTTACTGTAAAATTACGTTGTTAGCTAGTCTCAGTGGTGGATTATTAAGGGATTTTAACGTCTTATAACAACTTTCCCATGTAAACTGTAGCTTCATAGTAATAACCATATTAATTTGTCTCAAATTGAAGTTATGATAAATGACTTTCACTCATTTAGGAAACAAAATAAGCGCAACTTACCCCAATTTTATTTTGCTGTTACGCTGTCATGACAAGTGTACTTCCGGCTGAAAGTATCAAAATAAAAGCACTTCCTGTTTCGTTGGTTCTGAAGTTTAACTCATTGATTTACTTAACCGCAATTAAATTTGAGCATATTATTTCAAAACTACTTAGATTTACTTAATTACATTTACTTTTTTGTAGAATTTTCATCTCTTCTTTTTTATCAACTTATTTTATTGTGTTATCGTTTTTGTACAGCAATGGTGAAGTTTTAAACCTGTTTTTAAAAGACTTTTTGGAAAAACATATTTCTAGTAGAAGTTGTGCTGCATGTACTTTTTACTTTTACCCAAGTAATATTATTATGATGAAGTATCACCACTTACTCTAGCCACCGCAAGTAACTTCAGTTAATTAAAAACAAGCTTGTTTAAACCAAAAATGCACACAGACACACAATTACACCAAAAAATACTTTCTTCACTCTTTGGAATAAAGAAAAATGGCACAAAATAATACGCTGACTGCATTGTCAAACCATCTGAATGCTTTTGAATTGAGACATCTTTTCATTTCCCTTTTGCAGTTTTGTGCTGTCCAGCAATTCAGTGTTAATTTAATTAAATTCCTCCTCAAAATATTCTGTATTACCATACAATACACAAGTGAGAAGTTTGGTCACACTCTCATTTAGTCATCACGCAAAGCCACTCTTTTTGAAAGAACAAAAAAGAGCTATTTACTGAAAGCAACATTTCCAGATAAGGAATGAAACAAGTTACCATTTCTAACTATAGCAAATCTTTTTAGATAGTTTTATCAAGAATAATATCCTCACTATCTGATCCTCTCTCTTCATGGCTTCTAACCTAAAATCCCTATTTTCATCCACGTCTCACTAAAACATCCTTCTGGCTTTATAAATCCATCAATTTACGACTTGCTGCTGCAGAAATATACATTACAGAAATATATGCTTTGTACTTGCATTCAAAGTCCATTTATAGAAATCAGTCAGGTTTCCTGACACTCCAGCTAACCGTGAAATTCTGATTGTTCAGTGCAAATGAATGACATTAACTGAGAGAAAACGCCTTCGCCTGAAAGTTTTTCAAGCTTCTATCAGCACTGCCTGGTTCTGTCTGTCAGGCGGCCGCCGTATCTGAAGCCAGAAGAGAAATATTTCATTATTTTTCTATTACTGGACGTTTTTCTTTATAATTAAACTCTACTTATAATTAAATTTGCCCTTGTTTTTTTGTTTTCCCTGCATAGCCAAAATGGATGTGTTATTTTCTGTTTTTCCTGGGAATAAAGTTAACCTTTTCATTCAGTTATTCACAGGCAGCTTTGGAAAGCTCCCCAACAGCTGAATGATGAGTTAATCTCATTCCTTTTTCTGCCTTTAAACACTGATTTATTCATGAGGGCTTCTCAGAAAAGAGGAATTCTTCAAATGATGCCAAAAGACAGCAGTTTTCTGGGCTCGCATAGCTGCAGCCCTGCCAATAGCTTCTCCCTCAAGGTGGAAATAAAGTCATTTACGGATTCTTGTGAAATAGATTCCCTGACATATTTTAACACTGATGTCATTGGAAAACCTCTCCTTATATAAAACATATTCAGGAAAATACAACAAAAACTTCCTGCTTTAAATATTTAGCTGTTACAAAATTTAGACCATTAATTTTATCCTCCCCCCATTGAATTTGTAATTAGATTCTTGGTCTTTATTTCCTGTTGGGTAGAATATTGTGATCCTTTAAGAGTGGATATAGATCTGTGTTTCTGCAGAAGGTACATAATCAAATTGTTGGCTTTTATCAGGAAAAATGAGCAATCATATAAAACCGATGCTCCCTGCAGTCCACCAACTTCCTGTTCATCATAGGATTGGTTTTAAGATTTTTTTCTGATTTTTAAGATAATTTATCATTTGGTTTATACTATTAAACTGACACTGACAAGTAGATGCTCTAGGATGTTCCAGGACATCTGGTGACAGGGAACATAACGCTTTTTCTGGGCCTGACTAAATCTTTGGACCATAAAAAATCCAAGACACTAGAGGAAGATCTAAAATTGCTGAAATTTAGTTTGATCTGTACCAACAACCCATATTAGCAAAACTAGTTTGGCAATCCTGAACTGGATCTCAAGTGGGTATAAAACATAAAATCTGTAAAGTCACATCTTTTAGTCCTACCTCGAACTTAAAAACCCAATCGTTTGACCATTAAGGAGCCAAAAGGAAGCCCAGTGGTTTGTTTTTCTGCTTAATCTTTTAAATTTTGGTTGGGTACAAATCTTGAATTTCCAGGATTCTAACCACTATGCTAACAGCGTTAGCATGAATCTCATTATGTAGCTATGTTTGCCACCTTTTGCTAGCTAATTTGCAGTCTTTGTTAGTTACTTTTATTTAAATTACAGAACAGTTTGTCTGATGGAAAACACACTTGACCAGTTCTCTTCCTGTGTGAAACACATACCAAAAACTAGAAGCAAGGTGTGTAAAAATCAATTTTTTTGGATTATTCTGATCATAAATTACTGACATGTTCCATTCTTAGTAGGTGTTGTACAGAGGAAGATAACTGGTGGAGCACAACCTCATATTTCAATTTCCTGCATTATTAATCATTGGCTTTATGGTAATAAAATACCCAAAGAAAACATGATGATGGAATAATAACTTGAAAGAGCATAAACATTGAGGTTCTTGCAACTGGATTTGTTTTAAGATGATTGGAGTCAGCTTTGATTGTTGCTCTTCTTGGACGACTCCATGACCAACTAATTAAATCAGGAAAATCACCTTTTAAACTTTAATTTCAAATGAATGTGCATACACAATATTGTTTATTCCCATCCAGACTGGAGCTTTGTTCTTGTTTCTTTTTTCCTCAGCAAACACTTGACACCGGTCTGAGTGCTTCAACAATTCCCTGATTACAATCAGAGTTTGTGTTTTTCTTTTCCAAGGTGCAATAGATTCACTCTCTCCTTACGAATAAGCACAGATTTTCAATGTGAATTTGTATTTATAGACTCTAAAAAACATTATGAAGTCAATTTATTAAAAGTTACTTTGGAGTCATTTCAGGGCCTTTTTTTATCCTCTATTTATTGGAATGGTTTTTCTTCCGCGGGGTCTGCCAGGCTGTAATTGGCCTTGGGTGAGAGCCAATTGTTCAGCTGTTGAATTTTACGAACCTCAATAAGTACATCTCAACCAAAAGTTATTATCCCCACCTCCAACTCATGCTTAAAAATCAATGGCAGAAAATGAGAACGACTGACAGCCTGCTTTTCTCTAACGCAAACATAATTTCAGTGAACGACCTGCCTGGATCCAGGCTGTTGAATACAACAACAAAGAACTTACTGTATAAAAGCATTAAAGTATTTTTTTCCTGTCATTACTAATCCATGTTGGCATTGGAGAGATTATCCAAGGAAGGAAATAAACAAGCAGAAGTCCTACACTGCAGAAAGTGAGAGTTATAAAGAAAAATGTTCCTCTGAGATAAGTCCCTTGTAGCTGAACTATCCAGCTCACTGTTTATGAATAATTCACACAGAGGCAACCAGTATAAAGGAAGCTGCAGAAGAATTGCACAGACGAATATTTGCAAAGCTACTGGTGCAGCAAGAATGAACCAGTTTACCAAGCCGTTCTTTTTCAGATTCTCTGACTTAAATCAAAAGAATTTTTTTTTTGAGATTTCAGGACTTCCACAAGTCATTGGGTACAATTTCCAGATGTTTGGTGGTGTTTCATTCATCCATTTAAACAATTATATTAAAGTATAATTGTTTAGTCCAGCCATCATACATGTCTAAACTAAAGGATGAAAATTTGTTGGTGCAAAATCTTCATATCTACCCCAAAAATAAATCACCTGTGAAGATGCTGGTGAAAGATGGTAGCAGGATGTCATCAATCGTTCCTTGAGGAAGAAGCCATTACTCTGAAAACAACATAAAAAGCCAGATTGCAGATTTAAATTGCATTTAGGGACAAAGACCTTAACTTCTGGAGTAAGGTTGCATAATATATCACATCTAAGGCAATAATCATAACACAAAGGAACATGCAATAATTATTAGCTAATATATTCCAAGTGTTATGAACTTGATGAGTTAAAAAATGTTTAAAAAGTTGACAGGAAATTTGAAAATATCATTTGATAATTATGTTTTATATACCTGAACACCAACTAAAAAGTCTTAAAAAATGCAAACATTAAAAAAAACTTAAACAAATAAGCAATGCTAAGCCTGGTGGGGAACAAGTAAAGCCTGGTGGCCCGCCAGGCTTATAATACAATACTGTGGGGAAAAAGCAAATTATTCAATTGTAGCAATGTCTAAAACCAAATATAAAAGTATAAAACCAAATTACAAAATGGTTTAAGGACAGCTGACGTGATGTTTGGATCTCAGTCGCACAAAAAAATCACATATCTCAGTATAAAAGCAAACTACCGAGGGAACCTTATGGTGGAACACCCCAAATGATTCTCAGACAACTAAATCAACATAACTTATTCATATTTCTCAAAAATTGCAAAGCAAATAGATGAAGAGGGAGCCAACACAACCTCCACACTGACAGTAATCCTCTGGGAATTAATCCCAGCCTACATTTATTACTAATTTAAATCAGTGAGTAGGCCTGCACCAAAGGACAATGCAACTATAACCGATGGGATAACTGTATTCTAAAGGTTTCTAAATTAGTCGCTCCAAGTTGCTTCAAGAGGTTCGAAGCAACTTAAAGATGGAAAGTTGGGAAAAGAGAAAACGAGAGCTGCTGCAGAGATGTGGAGGTAATCACTGCTGCAGTGGTTATTTCCTAAGGTGACACTGCAATCAAGCTCAGAAAACACTCAGCAAACTGCACAACATTTCACATTAACAATATATATATAGATCCAATGCCAACAAGAAAATTAAATGCCTTGAATTGGACATAGGTAACATTTCCGACCAGGTATTTCCACTGATATGTAGAAAAATGGTATATAAAGCCTTTATTCATAGGTACTGCAGTTTTAATTTATTTCTGTATGTTTCAAACCGTGTCGCCTTTCTGGCTTCATGCAAAGGGCAAACCGTTAAAACTGTCAGTGTTTCAAGACAGAGCCATCATACGTCACCCTGGCACGTTGTAAAATGAACAAAAAATATTCTTGGAAGTGTATTTCAGCACAGAAAGTGAAATTCAGTGACAGAGACAGCAAAGCATAAACACACATTGTGTCAAAAGAAATCCCAGAATTACCACTAAAGTAGCAGCAAAGCAGAAATCAACAAATTGCTTTTGAAACATTTTGTTGAAAGCTCAGTAAGGCGGAAAATCAGAAAATAAACTTAAACTCTCTATTATTATTTGCCTGGCTCTTACAGTGAAGCATAAAGTGTGTTTTTATAAACTCTAACTTCTAGTTCATAAAACCAACTACATCAATTTCTGTAACATTATTTTTTTCTGAGCAAGTGTACAGAATATATATTTTCTTTTTTAAATGTACAGCACCTTGCAAAATGTTCACAGATATTAACTTTTTCCCTTTTTGTCACACCAAATGATCCATTTTATTGGATTTTTTTGGAACAGACCAACAAAGCAAGAAAAATGACGTTTTCAAAATGTCTGCAAAATTAAATCTTACTCAGCCCCTAAATAAAAGCCAGAGCCACCAAATGAATTCAGAAAATGATGGGAAAGTTTTATCATTTTTTCTCCCACAAACAGATTGCAAGTTTACTGCTAATTACTTTTCTGTGTCTTTAAAATCCTTATTTTGTTTCTTTTTTAATCTGTGAGTCAAAATTTGCAAAGCTAAACAAAAAATAAGTAATTAAAAAACAGGTAATCTGTAACTGAAGACAGAAATACTACAAAAGTACTTACCTGTTTATACTTTGGTGACTTTAGACGATTTTTTTTATTTTGGGTTTTAGAGGGAAAAAGGTCTGCAAGACTTAAAAATGCAAAACCATGTTTGATTTATTTTCCCCTCAACAATTATAAACAACGTTTTGTTGCATAAGACCCTCAAAAAAAAAAAAAAGCTTTAAATGTAAATATTTGGGTCATTGTAGATAAAAAAAATGGAGGAGTAATTTTCCACCAAAGAACTCATAAGTGTTGAGATTAATCTCAGAAAATTTCCAAAAAAAAGGAAGTTTTTGAATTTGAGAAGTTGAAAATTAGCAAGAAAAAAATTTCTAGGATCAAAAAGACAAACATTTTCAACATTTAAAGAAAAACATTCTAGAAAATTTCTGAGCTTAATCTCAAAATTTCTGTTTTTTCTTTTACTTTTCCAGCTCAGACATGTCCAAGTTTTCTTCCAGAACCTTTCTGAGTATTCTGGGGAAAATTTACTCCTTCTTTTTCTATCTACAATCGCCCTGATACAATGTTGTAGAAAAGTGAGACTTTAATTGGAAAACCGCGAAAAATAATAATTCGGTGACTTATGAAGTAAATACCATTTATTTAGGAATATCAGAATAAAAAAATACATAAAGGTTTGTCATAATGTGCCAAAATGCAGAAGGAGTGTGAACTAACTGTGTATCAGTGAATGTAAAAGCATTTTTGGACAGAATAAGCTCCTTAGCCTGGTTCTATACACACCTCCTGTAATTAACATCAGCATAAAAACATGAGGATAATTGCCTTGCTTACCTCAGGCCTGGTGAGGAGCAACAAAATTCTGCAACATTTTGCTGCTTTGTATTTCTGTCAGGAACAAAGAGAGTAAAAGCAGGATTAGTTCTACAGTAAAAACTGAGCCGCATGTTAGCTTCTTCTATCATAAGGCACAGAAATGATGGAAGGACCCCATTGTGTGGTCAGGAAATTAAAAGCTAAAGCACCATTTAGAAGTTCAGTCAGGTAGCTGTATGGTATATCTGCACTACATTTTGCTGGATCAAATAAAGAAAATATTAATTTTGCACAAGATTTCTTTGTTCAGCAGGGGTTTATAGAAAAATACGTATATTCCAGCAGCTGTGCAAAGGTCTTCGAGTCTGAGAAGAAAGACCCCATGAGAAGGGAAATGTCAGGTTAGTTGAAATGTGGTTCAGAGGAAAAAGAGAGGAAAAAAACATGAGCGAGTGGGAGTAGTGTTAGTACTGCTGTGGCAGATTGGATGAAATGGCAAAGGAACAAGCGGAGATGTTGGAGTCAAACCTTAAGCTGGAGTCGTTTCCGGCTGTTTGGGGCTCAGAAAGCTGTCTGAACGCAGTCAAGAGGAACCAGGGTTTTCTGTTCATATGACCTTTTATTAGTCTCATGTTTAAATATTTACTGTCACCGCTTTGAATTGACAGTTATAACACTACTGTAGATATGTTACATGGAGACATACTGCCCACTATGGACATAATTTATACGTTACAGCAGTGTTTTCATTCACTAAAATACATTTTAGACAACTTTTACGCACCTCATGGTTACCAAAGATCACAATTAATTGGCTTAAAGGAACATTTTTGGTCCAACATTACATTTGGGGTAATGTTAGTGAGACATCAGGGATTCAAGATGGCGACTTTAAATTATGGAGTTTCTTATCAATGAGCCACTTTTTACCTGGTTAGTTAATTTTATAATTGTTTGAGCAGATGAAAGTGACATATACATGCCACTTGAATCTCTCAAATGGATTATTGCGACAAAATTCAAGTGATAAAAATCCTTTTACAGCAAATATAAAGCATTAATGCTTAATTAAAAGTATACCAAGTGGAAATAATATTAATTGAAAAGTTCCAACTTGAAAAAGCGCAGCTACTTCTTTACAAATGCAATTTTAACTGAATTTAACTATCGATGCAAAGGTCTGACTAAAACTAAGGCGATGCTGCCCCCTGCTGGTCAATGATCGAAACTAGCTTTATATTTTCATAGCAATGTACAAGTAAAGGAATACATTTATTATTATTATTATTATTATACATTAAAAAAGCCTGTCTGTGTCTGGTGAATATTTCATTAAAAAAAAAGTTTGATTGTTTATTAAAGTTTTTTATTGAAAGAAATTGATTTGGAAAACTTTAATTTTGCCTTTTTGTCACTTTGGTCCTTAAAATACCAACATTTCCACTTAACTTTAACACCTGTTTGTCATTTTTAAATAATAAATTATTGATAATTTGATCAGTTACTCAGTACTTTAGTAGACTTCCCACCAAATCTATTTTTACTCTTGAGTAATGTTTTGGACGACTACTTTTGAAGTGTACTTGAGTAAAAAATATGTCGAAGTATCCCTACTTTTACTTGAGAATTTTTTTTTGGTTACTCTACCGTCCTCTGTTTAAAGAACAGGTGACATAACAGAAAATACATTTCCCAGAAAAACACCAACAACATGCTAATGTCGTCTTGAAAATTAGCCAAAATTACTACTAATAAGAACACATACCGGTTATGTTGCCTGCTCTGTCTCGGTTTCGTGGCTCATTCTCCTCCATTTGTGTCCGAACAGCAGCATTATTATCCTTTCAATGGCTCCCGTTGTGCCTCCGAATGAAATCCTTGTTGCTCCCTGCCGCCAGAACGTTTAAGTAGAACGCCATTAAACTGCCATAGCAACAGTTATCTTCCGGTTGAATGCTGCCCCCCAGTGGCGGCCTTTGGTGTTGTTTAGCTTCCTTCTCGCTGTTAGCTTAAATTGTGTTCGTCATTTCTTCAAAAGCAGGCTACTAACTGTTTAGCTAGTGGCAAAAAATCTTTTTATTTGATCAAAAATAAACTAAATATTGAAAATTATTCACGGTGGTGAAATGAGTGCTCTAAATTTAAAAGATTAAAATCGGAATCTCAGTGCCACAGTAATACCGGAAGTAGCCATTAGCATTAGCCGAGTTACAACGTCATTTCATCAAAAGCAGGGCACTAACTATTTGTCTAGCGGCAAAAATCTTTTTATTTGATCAGAAATAAACTAAACATTGAAAATTATTCACGGTGGTGAAATTTAAAAGTTTAAAATCAGAATCGCAGCGCCACAGTAATACCGGAAGTAGCCATTAGCATTAGCTGAGTTACAACATTTCATTTCCCTCAGTGATTTATTTTATTTTAATTGAATTATGTTTTATTGGAAAGCTACAAGATCACTGAAAAAATATAATTTGACTTTTTTTTTCCTTAGCATTCTGTCAACCTTAGAAGATTAAAGTCATAATTCTGAGAAGAAAAATCTTGAGTAGTAAGGACATATCCAACAAGGCAATATAAATCTGTAGTAACATCTTTTTAATGCACAACTGAATGTACCTCCCTCCTGTGCTGGCATAAATTAAACATCCCATTTCACTGTTAAGCTATTGGTATTATTCCCCAGAAGGTGGCAATATAAAGGACACAGTGAGAGCTTTTTCATTGCTGACTGCTGATGCCTAAGGCCACTTCTCTTATTGATGGGTTTCACAGTTTAATATTTCACTCCACTCTTAAACCATCTGTCTTCTCTGTACAGAATACAGACATGGCTGTTCTCAAAGAGTGTCCCTTTGCCTTGGCACAGCAGCAGAGATGCAGCTTCTTAGGTCAAGGCACTGCTGTCCGCTTCTATCTAAAGGAAAAGGGAATGTCTTTAAACCAGCCACGCTTCTAAAGGCCAGCATGAGGCATTTCATGCTGTTGCAAGAATTCAGTTTGAGGAAAATTACTATTCACTCGTGAATATCATCCCTGGAGAGTTTATTCTCTCGTTACTTGGTAAACAGGCTTTCAAAAAACCTAGAAGGGGACGGCCAAATTCAGAAAATAGTCGTCGTTGGGGTTTTAATCTTTTATGTGGGTATAGATTTTCCTCAGCAGCTCTGGAAAGCAGAATATGCAGGGGATGATTGATTAAAAGATCAATACTGGCGAATACAGTACAACAAAAACAATAAAAAAAATAGAATTGAAGTAAAAAAAGAAATACAGTGCAGTTACTATTTTTTCCAGTTTTGTTTACTGTAAATTCTCATACTTGCTTTAGTCAAACTGACTTTTGAGGATTTTCTTTAGCCATATATCAGCTCTATATGTAACATACATATATATTTGGTCAAAAATCTCTCTGCAAGAGCAAAGAGTGAAATATTTCTGATGCCAATCAGGTAAAACAAAATCTTAATTGTTTAAATTCTGCAAACAGTTCCCTGTACTCTTACAATTAAACATAGCAATCAAAATTGTTGGAGAAAATAGAAAATTACGTATGATTATCTTGTGTGAAAGTTTTAAAATACCATGTGTCTCAATGAGATTTACCCGTATAAGTAAATGTATTTAAATACAAATATATCCAATGTAATGGATTTAACATTTGTACCAAACACTTTGACCTCTCCGATATTAAAAAGACACAAACACAAGTCATGTTTAACATAATTTATATTTATTTTCCTTTGAACAAAATGTTAATAAATGTATTCGTTTCACGTCCAAAAAAGGTCATGACTTGTGGGACGCATTTTTATAAATAATTTTCATCCAAGTCTTTTGTAGAAAAAAAAAAGAAAGTAAAATAGCAAACTAAAGCATCTCTAGTATGATATGACAACTTTTATCATATTTTTTTCTCTATATTTAAACCTTTTCTCATTTCAAGCTTTGTCTTTTTCATATATATATTTATATATATCAATATATTTTTAAAGACCTCTTTGTCATCCCTTTAAACATCCAACTTTGTCCTACTCATCAACTCACACCACTGCTTTAGACAACAGAAAAATGTGGCAAAAATCTCAAAAAACAGACAAAAACCAAGGAGCCGAACAGAAAACACAGAGATTCCAACAGGTGGGGGAGGGGGGACCAGGAGAGGCAGGAAGGGGCGACTTTTAGGGGATCCCACATCCTCAGGACATATTTACAACAGAAAGGACTAGAGGAGGCGAAGGACAGTGGCTGGGGAGATTTGAGGCGGGGGGTTCATCTGCATAGATCCACAGGACTCAGTCAGCTAATGATTAAGGGGGCGGAGCCAAATATATGGGAGGAGCCAAACATGTGGGAATGTCTACTCCCATCTGGGAGGCCTTAAAAGAAGGGTCAAGGGTCGTCCAACTGGGCCAGATTTAACGGTTATCTGATGCCGAAGAGGAGTCACTCATACAATGTTTCCACCTCTAAAAGTATTAGAACAGATCAGCCATTAGAAAGCAACCATGTTATTAATGCAACATTTGGCTTTGGATTAATGTCTTGTTTTTGTCCTATCGCTAGTAAAAAAAAGGGGGGAAAAGATGATTGACTAGAAGGCGCCTTTTGAAAATAGGGAAAACAGCATAAAAGTGGATGGATCAGCCCTTTAAAAACTCCTCACACTCCTTGCACACTGACTCTTTGCTAGTCAGATAAAGAATGTAACTGATCGACTCGTCGGGTGATTTTCAGAGTAGGTAGTTTGACTGACTGACTTGTACGAACTCTGAGATCCTGAAAAGCCAAACTGACCGCAGGAGAACTTGTCTAGAAGAAGAAGCTAACCCTGAAGTGTTTCGATTTCACCACTTTCTCCCCCTTTGACGCCAGCAGACGCCTCATTCGGCCAAAAATCACCCAAAGATCCGGGAGCCTCATTCGTCAAGTAAAATATTTGCGGCCAACTAGAGCGGCCAGAAACCTCCTGAGTTCCAGTACTCCACAAGAAGACTCAAATAAGATCCCACGCAGGTTTCACTGCCACTTATTTAGAGGCAAATAGGTTTGTTCCTCACCACTGTGTATTTAACCCCCTGCACAATGTCAACGGAAACTTTTGGGAGATGCTACAATTTCAATGGGAGTATCTTCAACCTGTTGGGTGTTGACCTGAATTGGTCTCTTGACTAAATCAGCACACCAGGACACACAAACACGATGTTCTAATTGGGCACATTGTAAAGAAAAACTCTGAAGTGAAGGGTTTCAAGTCGATGTAGAGCCCCAGAAAGACTTAAGTGAAAGTCCGGATGATTAAATTTTTCTTGATATTAATAATCTAGCATAGTTATCTTAAGATAGTTAGCCCAGTTCACCAAACACCCCATTCAAATCAAAGTATCTGCTTCCCCCAAAGGTGGGCGTGGCCATTCAAGGGTGAAGGACGTAAGGTGAGGTTGAACCTACCCACCTACACAAAGAAGCATTGATCACCTAACTGACTGGATTGTCTGGATCAGTTTAGCGTTTTTTGCTTGCATACCAAGGGCACAATGGTAAGGTTTCTGTACTGGAGTAGGAATACAAATCTGTTCTATGAAAGCAGTTCTATAAACGACACTGAACCTTCCTTGAGTTAGTGCAGAACTACCTCAACTAGCTCTAATAGTTTTCCACTCTATATTGTCTCGGTTGCTAGTTCTTGCTTAGCACCAGTTCTTTGTGTTTCCACTATCTCAACCTCTAGCACTGGTACAGATGTGGTGTTTATTTGGGCACTTTATATTTGGCCTGAACCCTTTTCCAAACTTTGGTCTGAACTAAATGAGTGAACTCTGGTCTGCCTTAAAGGCCACGCCTCCATTACATGCAGTTAACTTCCAGGTTCCTGGATTAGCAGGTTTTGCTAATATTATTGGGTAATATATTACATGAATGGTGTTCATATTTAACTGTTTTCTATAACAAAACAAAATGTTTATAACTATGTTTGGATATTATGCGGTTACTGTACTTTAAAACTTGCACGGGGAAAAAAGTTTCGTGCTCGAGGGTCACGCATTTTTGTTGTTATTTTTCTAATAACTTTCGCGCTTCGGAACTGAAACAACTGCGCCATTGCCTCTATAAGAAGCAAAACGTGCCACCAATCTGGTTAAAAGTCATCCAAAAGCATGCCAGGTCATAGCCGCTTTTTACACAGTTTTAAAACCACTGGGCAAAATCATGGTTTTGATTTTGGCAGTTTTTTATGCATGACTTCCCATCCTCCTACCATGACATGTGCTTTGTTGTTCCCGTGTTGAGCTGAGATGCTTGCAGGGTTATGTCCTGGTAAATCCCAGTTATATCCTATAATTCCCATTTCAAACTGGGATAATATATATTCCAACTATTGTGGATCATCTAATCAAAGGTAGAAATTAGAATTTTTATCTAAAAGATTTAGATTTTGATGCTGCAAACTGTTTTGTTGAGGTGTTTTAATTGATATCTTGTAAGGTGAAAGCAGTAGGGAATTCTGGTGAAAATAAAGTGAAATTTTAAAAAACTAAATTTTAGAGTTCACCATTTATCACAATAAATCTTTCACTTTGACTCAGTTGTCTTGTTGCACCTTAATTTAAGTTTATTTATTGTGTTTTTTCTTGTGTGTAAAGAGAGGCACTTTATTAGTTTAGGCATAAAGTAATTTCTTACTAAATTTGAGCGCTTACTGGCGAGAATTTGAGCGGTTTAGGGTCACAGGAAAACAGCTGTAGACAATAAATGCCTTTTCTTATGCTTGGAAGTTGAGAGCAAATGTTTACAACTCTGCCTCCTGCTGTTTATTTTGATATCACCCTCTGTTATGTTCTAATAAGTCCCAGCTGTCTTTTATTATAGTCAAATCTGCAGTTTTTTTTAAACCTTTAATAACTAAGATGGGGATACTCGTGCATTTGTCTTGTAGGAATACTGAGATAAATATTAAAACCCAAACAGGACCAGTAAAGAAGTAGGTTTTGCACCATCTCTAGTTAAGCAGTGGAACCGATTGGTGGGAAAAGCCTATTTATGGAGACAGGTTCATGGTTGATGAGTGAGGCTCCCTGTGTTCTGACCTTTTCCAACTCCAGTGTTCTAACACACAACCAATTTAACCAGTAAGACGAGCCGCTGTGGTGTAAGGTGAACTAAACACTTTAGAACAAGCAGCATCCCGTCAAAGACTAAAAAGAAAACGTTAAAGAAAACGCCTCAGACAGTTGCAGTATCATCAACTTTTCCACTTGACTCCCAACTTATGAACAAGTCAGAGGAGGAAGCGAGTCTCAGAGCACTTAAGGTCCTAAAATGCTTAGGCGTGTGCCATTGTAAGGGGTTCACAAAAGATCCAGTAGAAAAAAAAAACATAAGCTTGACAACAGAACACAGGAGAACCACATTTCTGAGGGAAAGCATGACCCACAACTAAAGGATGAGCTGATGCCAACAGGCCCTTGAGCAACAACACGTACGGCGCACCAATGGAGATGAAGGATTGAGAGAAGAACAGAGCGGAAATGTCAAAATAATGTGACACCCAGGGGGAAAAAGTGCAGCAAAAATCTAAAGGTAACGATGAGCTGGAATGCACACGTCGTCAATGTCCGTTTCACCCATCCAGACACTGAAACCAGAGGACAGGGAAGGTAGGAGGGGAAGGAAAACAGGGACGATATGCTAGAAAACATTTGGATGAGATAGAAACAATGAGCAGGTTTCTAGTGGCAAGAGGTCAGTTCCTCGTAGGGCGTGGTCCCCGAACATCTCGGTTGGGTCGATATCCGCTCCCAGCCCAGTGATCTCCAGTTCAAGCCCTCCCGCGTTGTGTGATTGACGCTTCGTTTGGCAGCAGATCGCGGTGACATCTCTGGCACGTCTCGCCAGATGCGTCCCTGGCGGCCATGACACTGTAAAAAGCCATAACCCCGCTCCCCAACACCCCCCATCAAGGGGTTCACTCCTCGTTCGGAGTGGCCTCCTCCGGTGAGAAAATGGCGGCCACGTCCAGCAACGTAGAGTTATGCGAGGCTGAGATGATGATGACAGTTTGTAAGAGGACGAGGGCCAGCAGGCATATCTTCAGTCGCCCGCTGCACAGTCTCGGGCTGGCGGCGGAAGTGACCGAAGCCCCCTCGGGCTGGCAGGAAGAAGCAGTCCTTTGAAGCGTGCTGCCTGAAGGGCTGTCCATTTTGGAGTCCCATCGAACGTCGCAGCACTCCGCCTCGCCGTCTGATGGATGGTCTCCCAGGAGCCCTGGGAAAGAAATGACACGGGATGAAAATGTTGACAGATGACAGCTGTGTTTGGGCTGCAACAAGACTTTTAACAAGCAGACACAATCAACAACCTGCTAACAAGCTTTGAGTTAAGAAAATTAAACCAGATGCTGTGTGGGTGCCAAAGTTTTTGGAGATAACTGTGTTTTTCAATCCAGTGTATCACAGTGTGGCCATTCAATGGCAATGAATAGTACAAATCAAAAGTTTACATACACCCGTCTATAGGAATGTTTCAGGCTTTCATTGAAGAATTTAATCCTTTTTTAAGGCAGATGTAAAGCGTCTTCAGTGAATTTTAGAACAAAGAACTGGAAACAAAGACTGGAATTTTAGTTTTCAAATTATCTGATCAGCACCGTCTGAATTTTACATGCAGGCTCAAAAATGAACACACACCCCACTTAAATTTAACCCTGAACAGTTGACCTCTCTTCTTGGGAGAAGAAAGAAACTTCATTCAAGTTTGACACAGATTTGAAGAATACATGT
Source organism: Alfaro cultratus (assembly GCA_903066825.1). NCBI lineage: Eukaryota > Metazoa > Chordata > Actinopteri > Cyprinodontiformes > Poeciliidae > Alfaro > Alfaro cultratus. The sequence continues at coordinate 88,041 of CAEFZX010014454.1, read as the reverse complement.
GTCTGGTTATAAAATACAGCAAGTGAAATTAGTATTTTTCAAAGTAAACATATTTTTAAATGCACTATTGTCATGAAATATTCATAATTTAGAGTAGAGAAAATTCACAACAGATTAAAAATTGTCCAAATTGTTGCTTTCTAAACATCATTCGAGACATTTTCACGCTGAAACGGCACTGAAAGTAAAAGAAAACTTCGCTCGTCTTCCCTCAGATAGGTAGTGATACCGACTACAGGCAACATTTGCTCCTCTGTGGTTTAGTTAGAACTGAATAAACTGTAGTAAATACAGAGAGACAAGCCAAATTCAATTTATCCATGCAATTTTCAAAATGTCCTTGGATGCTCGCTGCAGTCCTCGATCCGGCCACTAGATGTCATCAGAAAACCTTCAGAAATCTGACTCCCAGCAGGGAGCCATGGAGTCAATAAGTGGATGAATTCATTCTCTGAATCATTTCATAAAATGATGATTACTAAAAAAAACGAGCCACAGGAAGTCAAGGCCAGGGTTCACACATGCATATTAACCTGTGCAGATGAAGCTGGGGTTTCCGCCATGGATCAGGTCGTCGTTGTCGGGCAGGATGAACGGGCAGCTCTGCTGGACCTCCAGGCAGTACCGATGGCATGGTATCTTCCTCTGACAAGACTGCTTGATGTTGGGGAAGTACTGAGCACAGAGCCAGGGCTTATAGGCCATCTGAGGAGGAGGAAGAGAGAGAGAGAGGGAGGAAAATGACATAAATAGATGCAGGTTCATGATCCCCTTGAGGACTGGAGGAAGTTTTCTGCCTCTGCTGGGTCTTAGGCCTGCTAGTGTTAATATCACATCCAAACAGGAGCCAAATGACTTTTGTTCTTTCATAAATAGCAGTAATTACCTGCTTGTTTAAACCACTTACCATCTAATAGGAATGTTTTGACAAGCAAAATGGAAACCCAGCATTTAATGCAGTGAAAGCCGTGGAGATAATAGCCAGGCTAACCAGCTGCTGGTAATCTACTGCAGGCGTTCTGCTCGATTCGGTGTGTGTCACCACGGTTTAAAGCCAAAACGGGTTTTCTCCTTCCAGGAAGAGATTCCTCTGGTTTAGTTTAAGCCAGGAAGTCACATTAGGTGGACAAATTTATCAGATAAGCAGACAGATGGAGGCGTGATGCAGCCAAAACCGGGTCGGGAATCGTTCTTAATTTTAGCTGTTATTATATTATAGTTATTCAGCAGAGAAATACTTAATACCTAAGTATTTACATCCTTAAAGATTTCTAATGTTTTTGTTGCACCTAAATGTTTCAGATAAATGTTTTGTATCAGACAAATAAAACCTGCGATTAACCAAGTCAAATTGTATAAAAAAACATTTGAAAACCACCAACTTATTACTATGTTTCTGCTTATAAATATTATTAGATACATCCTTTATAAAGAATTAGAGCTATGTTTTTTTGTTGTTGTTTTTTTAACCATTTTTTTCTCCGAAAAGTTTTTGCGGTGCTAGTGGCTCGTATTTTTTTGTGATGGTGGGCTGGCGGGAGGGAGGGGGGGGACATGCGGCGGGGGTCGCCGGGACCGGGAGTCGAACCCGTGACGTCCGCGTCGAGGACTAGGGCCTCCAGGCGTGGGGCGTGCTAACCCCCTGCGCCACCACAGCACGCCCCAGAGCTATGTTAATCCACAAGTTCAATCATCAATTTTGTTTTAAATGAAAGTAATTGTTTGTTTTAAAGTTTTGTATAAACTGTAAAAGTGGATCTGAAGTATCCAACTAGCAGACATTTTTTAGAAAAAATTGAAAACGAGGTGTGTAAGACAAAAGCAATAAGCATAAATTCAAGCTTTGTTAAAAGTCCATAGTGCTAAAGGTTTCCCCATAAAACAATTTTTATCTCAGTAGGTGGTAGGGCAGTCATTCATCCAGCGGCCCATCGTGTTCTTGAGTTAAAAAATGTTTAAAATTAACAAGAAATTTAAAAATATCACTTGATAATCATGTGTTATTGAAAGATTAACACCTGAACACCAACAAAGAAATAGGATGAAAGACAGCATGTACTTGTACAGCGCTTTATGAAATCCAAATTCACGCAAACATTCACGCAGTGGGAGCTACTACCGAGTAGCCAAAGCTGCTCTGGGGAAGTCTGACATGCACCACCGGAAAGAAAGTTAGAAAATAAATGTTCTCAACATTTAACAAGTAGAAATAATTTTGGAAATTCTAACTAACTTAAAAAGAGAAGTTAGGTCTGATTTAACTGAGAAAATAAATGCATATCTTTTCATTTAGACTCAAACGTAAGTTAAAAACTTAAGAATTAAGCTGTCTTCACTGTATTTTAATGGGAAATTATGTAAAGTTTGCTGTTTTAAGGTGACAAAATGAGAAAAAGCAAGAAGCTTTACTGCTGTGAACGTCTCAGCGGAGAACATGTTGCCAACGTTGCTAATCATCGAAGTACAGAGGAGCATCGGAGATGTGAAAGGCGGGACAGTTCACCGTCAGGTTCATCACGGTTTGGATGTTTGGTTGAATCACAGTCAGGTAAATCTTCATCCCTTCCCCATGCAGGGACTCAGATCTGCTTCCTGTTTACGCCAGCAAACAAAGATAACAAACCCTGAGCAGACAATTATAATAATTAGAGTAATCTGATTATGGCAACGGTGATGAGAACGATAATGGAAGAGCAGTGTGCTTTGTGTAATCAAATATATTGCCAACATGCAGGACGTTGTGTTTACACTCGTGTGCTTTTATGGAGGAAATGTCTGGGCGCTTCAAAGCAAAACGGAAAAAAAAGGTCAACTCTGTGTGCTTTTATTGCCTTGGTGTCCATTCAGACTATAGCATTTACACCTTTTGCTGTGTTAGAGGGGGGCTTTTGTGGATGATTCATGCAGCCAGATTAATTCCCATGATCCTCTGCGTTTGGCAGCTGTGTTCTTGTTGTAGAAAAGCTCAACAGCTGAACAGCGTGGAGGGGAAACCGGCTAAAAATCACCAAAAAGATCAACCGGTCTGAGATGTTCAAGGAAAGGATTTTAATAGAAAGTGGGCAAAACTTCCTGTTTCCTCCCTCAATTAAACAAATGCTGCTTAATCTAAGATGATGTTGCATAAATTCTCCCAGCGGTGAGACAATCCACGCAGGGATGCCGCAGCTTTCAAAAGAGAACCAAAACAATACGGTCGCTGCGAGACAGGAAATCTGGGTCCTCCTGAAGATGTATGCAGGCAGTTGCCAAGGTAACGGCTTTTTCTGCTTTTCATTAAAGCTCAATGGGTGCTGCCCCGCTCGCTGCCGGCTTTTGCTGTCTGTGTGTGTGCACATTTAAAAAAAAAAGAAGAAGAAGTGCATCCAGGTCTGCAACTCGTGTGTGTGGATGTGCTTGTGCACAGCGTGAAAAGGGAAGCGTACAAGAGCAAATTGAGTTAGTCAGGAAGCAGGCCTAGAGTCTGATTTGATCAGTCTAATGTGTGATCAGTGTGAATGGGAACCTGGCACTCAGAGTCTCTGTCACCATGCAGCTTAGGCTGCTTCAAACAATGCACCGCAGCCCGGAGGCGCAGATGGAGCAGCGCAGTAAGCTGGTCAGCGCTCAGTTGATTCCAGACCCAACATGCCCATTACTACGTCTGCCTTCCAACTGGTGGTGTGATTAAAAGCAATGTTAAGGTGTGGTACCCAACATTTCTCTACAGTGATTTCCATTATATAAGAAGCACACAGTGGCTCCAAGTGATCTGCAGCCACAAGATATTCCTCTACAAACACTACTGATGGTTTTTACACCAAATATTGATGTCCGAGTTAAAACATTAGTAGTGTTGTTTCTAAATTAAAATAAACTGATTTCAAGTCTGAAAGCATCTTTTTCCTAATTTTGATCATTTCTCATTTTCTGCAAATAAATACTCAATTTTTGCTTGGGATTTCAGAGACATGTTGCTAGAAGTTAATAGAATAAAAGAACAATGTTCATTTTACTCAAACATATATCTATAAAAAGTAAAACCAGAAAACTGATCATTTTAAATATCTGTCACAGAACCTAATGGATGATCAATTGTCCCAGAAATAATAATATTGTTGTTTTGAGACCATTTTAAGTGATAATGGCATAATAGTGCATGTTTGGTCTCTCAAAGATTAAACTTTAATTTTGTAAAACTCACTTAACACTGGAAAAGAAAGACATTTTAAATACTAAAGAACAGAAAACAAAACAGAAATAAACACTACTTAGAACTGAAACCATAATAAAATGGATTATGAACTCTCTCTAAATAAAATAGCCTTTTGAAAAATATTTTAAGATAATTTAAATTTACCATACAAGTAATTGATTTATTGGGCATGTCACTACCAGTGTTGCACATTTGTATAATTTCTGCCCATCCAGTTTTATGTTATTCTGATAAACGTTTGACTTCCACCAATTGATGGCTTGAAAAGGTTAAAGAGTTCAGGTATAATAATTTCCTCACCAATGTAAGCAGCAAACAGAACATTCTTATTCTCCACCTGCATCCACAAGCTTTAAATATAGCAAAAACTTGCAAAAGAGGTGACAAAGTTAATAAAGCGCATGAATTTATTAGTTCCATGGTGTATACCTCGCAAATCAAGCGCCAAGTGAGCCATGTGTGTTGGCTTAAGCTCCGACAGTTTGTAAAACTTTAGCTGGACCTGCTGTGAAGTATCAACACCCCGTTTCGTTCCCAGCAGGACGGTCTCTCCGCACACGTAAACACACACACACACACACACATTCACTCACGCGGCGGCTATAAAGCGGAATGACAAGAGACGGCGATGGCGGCTATAAAAAGCATGTGAGTCAGCAGCAGAGTGAGATCCCAGTTAGAAGCTGAATGACACAGATCATTACCACTCACACAAATCACAGCTCTGGTTGAGCAGGAAGCGGCTCTCGCACTACCTGGGCTATTTTCAGCTACGTTTCTTTGTGTGATGATAGGGCCCGGCTCCGTAAAGTACAGAGTGTGGCAGATGCCTGACATGGAAAAGCCTCACAGTGGGGAAACAAAAGAGGTCGTCTAATCCACTTGATCATGAATTTTCTCACATGGTTGTTTGTTCCAGAATGTATTGATAAAACCCCTTTATAAACTAATAACACAGTAATAACTATCAGTACCTTTGGGATTTTGTGACCAGAATCAATCAGAATCACTGATTTTGAGGGGCGAATTCAGAAAAACCTTCAAGGAATTTTGAGATATTAGGGTTAAGGTAAGATTGGCTAAAGTTAATGGGAAAACACCTTATTTGTTTAACTTTAAATATTGTTATTTGATTATTACCTTTTGGCTCAACAGAGAATAACATTTGTAAATGTGACTTTTTGTTACTCGGATGATAAATTGACATCAAGTAAGGCTGAGGCAGCAGTGCAGTAGAAGTGAGACATACTGCCACCTGCAGGTGGGAGTTAGCATCACTTATCACTTAACCCAATATTTTGGACAATTTCTTGCAGGAATTTTGCAAAAAAACTCCAGAGAAAATGTGGGGATCTGTTGATTTTTGAGTGGATTTCCACAAAGGACTGGAGGAACTGTACAAAACTGCTTTGATTTGATCAAATAATATTTGAACACACAGCTGTTATCTTGAGGGTTCTAGTTATGTGTCCCTCTGGAGTCTAGAGGACCACATAAAGAGCTACGACGGGTCTTGAGTTTGGCACATATGGCCTAATGTGTTTTGCCACAACAATGCCCAGAAACGTGGGAGCATTTTTATGTGTTCACAACAAAAAAAAGACACAATTTACCCTGACAAAATGCTGTTGACGCGGGACTTTGATGCTCTTCCAGCTCACTCTGAGAGTCCGCCTCAAGTCACTGACGCAACGGCCGGATAATCCGGCAGAAAAGGCAAACACTGTCTGCCTTCCCCCGTGCTGATGTCCGCAATCATTCCCATCCAATTCTCCGCTCATGTAACATACTGTATACAGGTGCTCTGGAAAATGACTCAGAGACAGAGCGGCCCCATTGAATTAAACGGTGTGCAATTTCTGAGCAACCCGTACTGGCGGATTTGCTGCTTCTTCGTCCGGCCTTCTCCTCGGTTTAACAGGGTCAACGGAGGTTGATGTGGAGGAGCTGGAATGTGCTCCGGAAAGTCAGGAGACAGGAAAGTCTGTCGACGAGACAACTATTAGTCATGCAGGTCATTAATTTGGCTTTATGGGAGAGTGGCAGGAGGAAGGTGAAGGAGGAAAACTAACACTGCACAGGCCTTGAACACACCATTCCTGAAGTGAACAAGAGCATAAAAACTGGCCAGAAATTATGAGAAAAGGATTGGATCTAAATATGGCGGAGAAAACCTGCCAAATACTCGAGGATGAGACAGAAAAACTGCCCCAACTACAGCAAAGTCCAAAACAGTTGTTAGATTTTAGGTTTAAAGCAATCTTTTAGCTTCACCAACATCATATAAGCTACGTTTCCATTGCAAATGTGCGCAAAACTTTGTCAATATTCTGCTAATGTTGGAAAAAAACACACAATTTCGCAATTGCGGTGTTTCAATTAAATAAGAAACGCCGTTAAAATCACACGAGAATAAGTTTGTTCATGTGATAGGTCATTAAAAAAAACATACTGCTCCATCATCCACAAAGTACTTCCTGTTATCTTCTTTGTGGTTTCCATCAGTGGCAACAGCTGGTTGTTAATGTCACTCATGTGATGCGAAAAACGTATTTCCATTGCAGCTTTGCAAAATAAATGGCCAAAAAACCAAAAACACCCAATCATAGCACTAAAACTTTTTAATGAAAAACAAGGTTTTATAGGTTTATTTTCATTGAGAAAATTTATTTTCAAAATGTCAAATTGCACAAAGACAAGGAGGCCTTCCACTTCACCAAAGTTAAATCATTAAAATTACAGAAATGGTTTCATTGCTGCAATGCCAATAAATGTCTTTCCATTAATAATTAAAGCTACAGGACGTTTTTTAACATATTTAATAAAACTGTCACCATGACCTGACAATACAAGACAAAAAATCTGTGAAAATATTCAACTGTGGTTCTACTGCCATCTGCAGAAATACAACATTCCAAATTGGAAACAACCAATCAGAGCTAGGAGGAGGATCTTAGTGCTGTCAATCACTCTTGTGTACAAGACAAGAAGCAGCTGATTAGCATCTAAAAAGCCCAAATATCTCCTCTACAATTTCACTTTTATTATCTTTCGGAGATGCCCATTTCAGAAACAAACTTTGTGGTGGAATAAAAAATATATTTAAATTAATTCTATGAGGGATAGAAACTTATCTGGACTTTACTGTACAATCATTCAGAATAAAGAGATGTTTTAAAATGACCCAGTCAGTAAACAGCATGATTAACCATCCATCAATTATATTGATAGGCTCTGAGAAAGCTTGAACCTCAGAGAACACGGTGTTGTTGGGGTCTGGAGATGTTTGACTTTCATATGAGAATACGATAAGTTTGAGATTAGCGGCTCCATTTCCCTGAAGCATGTTTCGCAGACTCATTCTGAGAAAACATGATCATGAATGTGCATGGGAGGATTTAGAGTCTACCTGCTTCTGCGTCACAATAAATGGGCTCAATTCAAAAAACTAAATTATAGGTCTGAATCAGTTTATGATAAATAAAACTAAACACATGCATTTGAAATCAAAGCTTATAACACTCAGGTTGAACCAGGCTCTTACGCAGCCTTGCAGATCTCAACTCTGCAGGTTTAGAGGATCGGCAGGTGGATTAGAGCGCTGGAGAGGTCACAGTGGTTTCCCTCCCAATAGTGACTCCAGCATGAACTCATGATGTTGCTCTTTGGTGAAGATGGACAAATAAATGTCTAGGGGTGAACCAAGCTCAACTCTGAGTTTTCTTTAGCGAGGTCTTTTGCTTTTCTACTGAGATACATAAAAAGAAAGGAGCAGGTTCATCTCTGGGACATAAAGCTTATTATGATGACTGGACATTTCTATGGTGAACAACTGCATTCAAGGATTAATCACATGTATGGAGAGCTACGGTTCTCTTCCTCACGCAAGGAAACCATACATTTGAAGAGTTTCTTGAAATAAAAAGTTTATGAAGACACAAGATCTTCAAAATGTGGACCAATTTATTTAAAAGCCTAATATTACTGTATATTAAGGACAAATTAACAAGGTTTCCACTCTCATTACTCTGGCATTTTAGCGTGAAGAAATAATTTTAGCAATCATAACGTTTGTAAAACATTAAAGATTTACTCTCATGTAAACCAGGCAATAAGAAAATATGTATAAAAAAACTCAAATGCAGAGAAAACCAAGTATTTTTGGTCCAGTTTCTAGTGGAAATATCTTCGTTCCATCTTATTTCAAATGTACTAATTTACAAGTAAGTTTTCAGCAAGATGTCAGAGCTTGTTTTAAATCAATATTGATCAGAAATTACAAATTAAAAGTGAAATAATAAACAAGAATTTTTTTCTAAGTTAAAATGTCTTGTTCCACTTTTCAGCTTCTATTTCTTGCTGAAAAGTTATTTGTAAGTTAGTTTTGTCTATTTCAAGTGGAATAAGACATTTGCACAAGAAATTAGACCAGAAATACTTTGTAATATTTTGTTTTTGAAGTGTACAAACCAAACGGAAGAATCTAAGAGAAATAAATTAAAATTTTCAAGAAAATATACAATTAAATGTATATATTTTACTAATATTTTATGACAAAAATAAGTTGTTTGTAAAAACTTTTGAAATTGATTGTTGTTAAGAGCTCGTTTTCCACTTCAAATGAGAATAATCCTAATCCTAGTCAGTGCAAAAAATGTATAGAATGATTATGTTAAAAAATTAAAGACTTCCATAATAAAAAAGATGAAGCTCTAAGATGCTGGCTCAGTGGAAGGAAATAAGATTCATTCATAATTCATATCAGGTATCATTGAGCAAGTAATGATGTCTATTGGAAAAATTTTAATCCAGAGTTCTCCCTCTGGGAATTATCTTTTCTTTAAAACTGTTGGGACCCAGCCATAAATAAAAACTGTTAATCCCAGATTGAAGCACTTGTACAAACCTTTAATCAACCTATACAACTTTATATCAGATTGTTCAATATATCATGACAGGTGGGTATTAAAACATTTGGTTTGGACTGTGTATTGCAGGATTTTTAAACTGTTTGAGTGCAAACATGCCATGTCATGAGCAGGCTTGTGGTGTAAACATTTGTTTTATAAAGTTAATGATAAGTAAAGTCATTTTATGTTACCTCACTCTGTTTTATCCGAGTTTTTCCTTTCCTCTTTTCACATTAAACTACTTAAAATTGCCCATAAAATGTGCTAAACGGCATTCAATATCGTAGCGGCTAATGCTAAGCTAAGATGACTTTTATTAATTTGGCTGAAGAGCTTTATGTCGCTGCTGTAGCACACAAATTACGCTTCCAAACAATTTATATGGTCATTAATGGAGCTGTAAAGACTATTTCCTAAAATGTTGTGTAGCTGTGGGATGTAAACTAATCTTTCTTAGCTAAAGGCTAATTTGGTTCATTTTCAGATTCCCACTTTGGGTTCTCATTGCAGTTCATTTTGAAATGTGACATAATTTTATCATTTTTAATGGTTGTTTTAATTCTTAAACCAGCTTTACTTTTAGCAGGTTAGTTTCATAATTCTTTCATTTCCTAGTTTAGTTGAGTTACTATTTTAACTGAAAGGTTTCATTTGTTGTTAATAAACTCATCTTATCTGATATTATTCCACACATATATTATATGCAGTACAAATATGTTAGTACAGAATTTAAATCCTTCATCTATTTCATTACTAAGCTTTATCAGGTAGGTATTAATAAGCAATAAAAGATTGTTAAACCAACCAACTGTTGCGCAATACAATCAATCATTTAACTTATGACAAACTATTTCCTTTAAAAATCTGGTAGACAAAATATTTGCAGTCGAGCACGAAAGCTGATGCAAGCAAATGGGAAATGAGAAGAAGCTTTAAATTGCTGCAACTGCTATTCTAATCTGAACACCACTGTAGAGTTGGAGGGGGGTCTCGACAGGTTGTACAGCAGCTCTCAGCTCAGATGGCCACTTTGCGGATCCGACCAGGAGAGGTTCTGAAGAGGAGGTCGAGCAGGAGGATCGTAAGGACCGTTGGTGGCTTTGATAATGGGGTGACATTCAATCTATACTTGCTAAATGGAACATAACTCTCAGCCAGATTGTTACATGTTTCGTCTGGAACGTTGTGGTTCAGGAAGTTGCTAATGCTCTGCATCAGTTTCCTGTTTTCAGCAGTAAAGTTGTTACTGTTATATTGAGCTTTAAAAGCTGCCTCAGAACACAATAGATGGCCAAGCAATGTTCCATATGGAAGAATACAAAAACAATACAGAACTATAATCATTACTGTGTTGGTTGGTAGCTTGAGACCCAAACACAAGATTCATGCTCAGTTCAGTAACATCAGTAATAAAGATTCAACGCTAGGATTTCAAAAACTTAAGAACAGATCTAAGAAACTGCTGTCTTAATGCTATTTTTAGTTTTTACAGGCAGGGCGGCCATATTGGATCTTGAGGTCCCGTTTGAATAAAGAACCTTTGCCACCTTTCTGAGCCTTTTTTATTTCTTCTTTAAATAGACAAACTACAAGACTTTTCTTGACTTTGCTACAAGAAATAGCTTGGCTTTGTGAATAATTTATTCATACCTCCGGTAGAGTTTGGTTTAATTAATCTTTTTAATTTGTTCATTTGAACTGAAACTAATATTAACATTTTGAGAGAATCTGGTGATTGTAAGGAGGCCTTTCAGCCACAAAGGCTTGGAGCTCAACTCCACAGCTAGATCATCAAAATACCAATAAAAACCTGCAAAACGGTTGTCAACAATTATAAAAAGACTTGGATGTAACACTAATACATCAAATCCTTTGATTATTGAACAGCATTGGTATATAAATAATCTCTAATATCCCATTTTTCAATAGAATGTCAAAAAAAACATTTTTTATTGCAAATCTATTTCCACAGCTCTCCCCTTGCCCCACTTAATGCTGCACACTGCTGGTCAGCAAGCTGAAAGGAAGCTACTAAACAATTCCCTCATGAAAAGAAGAAAACAACACAAAGTACACAGGTGCCACCTGTCACTCTTAAGGACTACAGACTAGCTACAAAAGCTAGCTTCTTTTAGATTAGAAGAAAAGTTACTCTGTTACTTGAAAAGTAGAACTAAATTTCCAAATCTGGAGAATTTGTTGCTTTTCCTTCCAATTATACACTACTTTTTGATTACACTTAATAACTGAAATTTTAAAGGGAGACATAAAGTCAAAAAATAATAATATTATATGGCTGCCAATTTCTATAGCAAGACAACATCATCTTCAATTATCCTAATGGAGCTTCGCAGACAATCTGAATATACATACACCAGAGCTGGATAGAAATAGGTCTATACGGTCGAATTAATAGGAAATACAGGTCATAATCACGCAAGAGTAACCAACAAACCCCCGACGCTCTACAAACATCCCCATCCCGCGTCTAATACACGTTTTATTAGCCAAACTCTGCTGTGTAATGAAATAACATTAACACAAAGCAACGGGGCTGCGCTTCAGCCTCATATCTGCCCCAGCAAAAACAATCCACTTAAATATGTACGCAGACAAAAGCACCGTCTCACTAATTGATGTCACGCACTAAATGAATGAAGGCATTAGTCTGATCCTTTTCATGGGAAAAGAACATCCTGCTTGAAACATCTTCATTTTCTCACAGTTTATGAAGGCAAGCTAATGAATGTTTTGACTATAATTAAATTCTGCATGTTCCATTATTGCCTGAACAGGAGAACAGCTTGGCAGCTAAATGCGAGCCATCTCCGGGGAGGATTTTTGAAAGAATTAGTCACTAAGACACATCTGTCCGTGTTTTCTTCAGGACAACATACAGTAATTCAAAGAAAGCAAAGGTACATGATGGGAATCTACATTTATTTATTTAATATTCAGTTATGAAAAAGTGCCTCCTTTAAACAGGTTATCTATCCAGTCAGGACCGCTCATTTTTAATCAAATTTAAATATTGCCAGTAGATCTTAATCAAGCGCTAAGCCCTGATTGGTCGACAGAGGAAATGACATCACTTGATGCAGCTTAGCCACTCCCTCTTTAAAACATCCAGAAAAGACAAATACATAAATTTAACACACATACTTTCTCTGCAAAAATAAGTTCCTGACACAGCTAATATGATTTTTCACCAGAAAAAAATTGAACTGCATGTGAACAACTACACTGATATTTTGAATAAAAAACTGAAGATGAAGCAATAAAACATGGTAGTGGCAGGATCATGCTGTGGTGATGTTTGGAAAGTGAAGGCCTGGAAGAAAGCCCATTAGAAGGCAATGTTTCGATTGGCACATTAGCGTTTTTGCTAACTTTAAAAACATATTTACATTTTGCCAGGTAAGTTCTAAAACGTTAATTTATTTGGTCATTTTGTAAACTTTCAGCTGAATAACGTTTGACATCTGTGTTGAAGTATTAGTTATGAAGAAGTTGCACGTTTATATTCATGCTCTTATTTTGAAGTGGGTGAAGACTGTTTACACAGCAGTTTCATTTCCTCCACTCATGATATTTACTTTGTACCCAGAATGAATTGCTGTAGAAATACTACAGCACTAGCTTCCATTAAATACCATGTTGATATATCAATTTAGCGTTAGCAGGACTAATGTTTATGATTAGTGTTGTAACGCAGATTCCAGATGCTGATCCAAATCTGACTCAGTGCTACATTAGAGGCAACTGAATCCATTTGAATGTCTGCAGCAACTTTATGGGAAAACATGTGCAGCTAGCTTAAATAAAAATGGTGCATTAGACTTATCTAACTTACAGAAAACTGATTTTCCATGTTTGTAGTCAAAGTGTTTTCTAATGCTAAATAGAAATCTTTTAAGTAATCTAAATCGTGCTGTAGGAAATTTAGTTTAAGATTAACAAGCATCTATGTTAACCTTTATATGTATATTTTGTTTAGCGTCAGGTGGATCTGAACCGCTCCCCGGCGGACACAGCTGCACACAGCTGTGAAGCTTTCCGCTGCAGCAGCGTCCTGTCTCCTCTCTCCCATCCTCATTAGCATTCAGCTCAGGGCTCGGCCCATTCATAAATGTGGCTGTCCCGGAGTGGGACAGGCATTGCGCGGGGACAAATCCCTCTCCAAGGTCAGCATTCACAACCGCCGCAGGAACCCACAATGGCGGAAAACCCACGTGAGCGCACCGCTGTGGGTTCTCGTAAACACTTGGGCAGGCAGGGAGTGCAATGAGCTGCAACAGTCTGTCAGTCACCAACCCACTGAAGGTTTAGCAGGCTCAGTTTCAAAGGGACGACGTAAAAGTTTGTGGTTGCACCAAGACAACAATTATAAAAGTGTGAATGCTTTAGTAAGTCACATAAATGATACATTTGTGTGTAACTTCTTCGCTTGCGTCTTGTCAAGTGGGAGGTACGGTGGGATGAGTGAGAGCAAATCAAAGCAGCAGCTCCTGTATGCAATCCCCCTCCTTTCTCACAGTCGGTTTGATGTGTACAGGCAAAAATCGGTGCAACACAAAGCAAATGTCAACCGGCCAGATCTAGAATCAAAGCCAGCACGCTGATGCACAACTGAGGCAACTGCAGAGCAACTCCTGAACCATCACCGAACGAGAAGATTTCAGAGATACCCCAACAATTTGGCAGCAGATCATTTTATAAAAACAGTCCCAAAAGATTTACAAAGGTAATCATCGGTTTCCAACCAAACCGCATTAGTATTCCTCAGAGGTTTCTGATGAATGTAAATGAAATACTTGTTCTCCTTTTAGCAAAACTAGGGGTCTGTCTGGCTGCTTAATGCTCCATTATGTCCCCCAGCTTGTAAGTGTTTAATGCTGGCCTACTGAGGCCAGACACTGGTGAAAGCATTCAGGACTCACCACAACAATACAGAGCCAGGCCAAACATATCAGACATTAAAGATGGCAAAACATTCATAATAGAAATAATGTACTTGGATGTGACAGCAGAAGGCTGGTAATCGGGGATAATTACTAATTATATTACTGAATATTACTGTTTGTTGGTAATATTCTATCCAGAGTGGGAAATTAGTGATATAAAACTCCATAAGAATAAGATTAGCTATAAAACAATATAAAAAGTTATGTTAATTACCTCCTGATATTCTCTGTTCAACAAGCACTGATGTGAAAAACAGTAATATTCACATTTGGAATGTATTTACTATTAAGGCAACTTTTAAAGCCACTTGGTTCCTCTGGATTTTATTTAAAAGTATCAGAGTTTGTAGGAATTTACTTTTTTCATGATGCTACCATCATTGTTTCACCATGGGGACAGTAGGTTAAGGGTCACACAGTATCCTAAAAATACTAAAATTGAAGCTTCTGGTTGTAACAAAACCCATAAAATCCCAAGACTCTGGAAAATATTAGCAAAAATCCGTAAACAGGTCATGTGGCACAATCAGATAGAGACATCACTGCTCAGCCACTCGCCCTATTTGGGTCGCAGGAGCTGCCTACTATCAAATAAAGGACAAGGAAACACAGAGTGCTCAGTGTGAATCAATAGAGATCAACTTCCTGGTATCGCTGCTGCCTGTCCCTCAGTAAAGACCTGAGATCAATGCTGATGTGTGTGGTTGACAAGGATCTAGAGACGTAGGACGCCGCGGCTTCTCACTTAAGCGCATCACTGGCTAAGATCAGTGTTTCAGTTTGATATCAAGAGCGTGTGGAGCAAGGGATTGGAGTACTGATGTAGTAAAAGCGGGGTCAGAAGCGGCAGGAACATGCAGGGGAGGAAAAAAAAAGTGGTTTTAGGAGAAGCAGGCAGATAAGAGCCGCTGAGTTTCACCAACTCTGTGGCTACTTAGTCATGCAGGCGCCTTTCAAATCCACAAATGAGTAAAATTACCAGGGAGGATCCGGGGTGCAGACACCTGCACTGCCAGTTCATTATTCTTGTCAAATAATTATGAGTTATGAAAAAGTGCGGATATTTTGGTCTCGTGCAGAGATAATGTTGGGCAGGCGCCGAGACATTTTCCTCCTGGAGAGATCCGAAATTAAGATAGGGGCTTTCAGGGCAGCTGGGGGGTCTTTCCCGGGGACAAGTAGGTTTTATTTGATTAAAAAGGTGACTTTTTGCATCATTTCAGATGATTATTATTACAGTAATTACAACAAACAAGGCAGACTGTTGAGTGAACTGCAATTTTCCCATCCTACGTAGACATTTTGACAGAAACTGCGCCTGGCTACTCTGTGGGGGAGCCAAGAGACAGCTGGAGGAGTTTCTGTAGCCGCAGACAATTATCCAACTTCTTGAGGTCTAGTTTCTACAAAAAATAAAATACAATTACTTAATGTTTTCCAATATAAACTACCTGGACAACAGCAAAATAGGTCAAAATGCTAAATATGAGTAGCCCCTGCCTTTAAAATGTACTTTATACTTTGGCTAAAAACTAAACATTAATCGGGTTTTTATATGATATAGTGACATCTAGTGGCTTAAATTGAAATTTGCAACCAAATAAAGTTTTTCCACACACAATTTGTCCATATGGTTTCATTTATTTAATTAAAAAAAACCAAGACGTGTAATTTAGCTTATGCTAAATAGCATTTTGGTGCAGCGCTTTAGCGTTAGCAAAACGAATGTTTATGATTACTTCTTTAGAGTTAGTTTGTATACTTATGGGTGGTTTTCAATCATTTTACAATGTAACAAAAGCTAGATTATATTTTATTATGTCTTTATGTTCAATCTTGCAGAAATGAAAATGTGTTAACCTCGAGTTTATTATGACTTTAAGGAAGAGTGGTAATTATTTAAACTTAGGTGAATCAAGATCACAAACACCTCAAGTAGTGAGACAAACATGCCTTCAAACAAGCTTGTCGCCTTACAGAAAATGAAAATAAATAAGCATTTGTTTTATTTAACAAGTAGTAACTGCCACAAGATAAACTGTTGGTCCATTTTACACTTTTAAAACTCATTTTCTCCCTTCACACACAAACCCAACTTCAATACATAAAGGCTTCATACAAACTAAAAAGATAACTAGAAATTTACTTCAGTTAGCCGGAGAAACTAAATATTTTCAACATTTTCGACTGAATAAACTTTTTCCTATTTTCTGTGGAAATACGTGACTCAGTTCTGAAGATTATTATCTTTATCCAGTAGATAATACGGCGATTAATCGAGGATAAACGCAAACTAAACTTACACCAACTACTCTAAATATAATTTTAATTTCAGCAAACAGACACCAAAAACCATATCCTTCATAATTTAAAAACAACCAGACGAAATATTTTAGCAATCAAATATTGATTTACAATTAATGCTAAAGCAAAACTTGACCCTGAATAGTTTGATTGGAGGTTATTTTAAATAATTAAGTGACTTTTATTTAGAAGTACCATAATAAAACACATTTATTACAAATGAAGGGCATACTTTTCAGATTTTTTCTGGTAAAAATCTCACTTTATGACAGTAAATGTGCAAAAGTTCATGGTGTAAGAGTACTTTAATCAGAATTTAATGTAGGAGATATTACATCTGTTTTGTCTGTTTGGGAAATAGTAAAAATAATGTTTATTTTTGAAAAAGTCTCAATGAAAAAGTCAGAAGCTTCATTGTTTTCTAACGTTGTGAGCCGTTACCTACTTCTTCTTTTTCAATGTTCTGTCATAATGACTGAGTGAATGAATGAGTGACGGGCTTCCACAGAGTCAGATGATGGAGGATCCCTCTGCGAGGAGCCGCAAACGCCGGCCGTGTTTGCCGTGTGATGCTTCACCTCAGGCTAGAGGAATCAAAGCACCACCTGCGGACCGCCGGAGATGCTCCCGTTTAACGAAACGACTCGAAAATGTCAGAGATCGTCCCCCTGGCAAACGCTTCCTGTGAGCGAGACAATACTGCGCGGATCCGTTTCTTTAATGTTTTCACACTTTGCAGCTCGGAGGTTCTCGGGGTTCTGATCTCACAAGGAAAACACACGAATCCGTCAACTTAAACCGCTAACCCTCTCCAAGGCAGGTAGCCATTAACTCCACCAGAGCGCCACATTACCGTTTGAGTCATGCTGCTCTTTCTGTAACACATAAAAGGCCTGGAGAAAACCTATAATCAACAAAGGTGAAGGATAATGGTCACTGTTAAGGAAATTAGCAGCATGACTAAATGACTGTTTTCCCTACAAATGCCAAGGGGGTGAGCGCTCTGAGAATTGATCTGAGGTTGTTGGAGGATAAAAACATGAAATCAAGCTCAGGAAAACAGACATTATGACAGAAAGAAGAAAACTGAAACTTATCCTCTAAAAACAAACATGCAAATAGAGTCGTATCAGCTTTATGATGGTCTAGTCAAAGTCCAGACGAATTGCAAGGGGGTACCTGTGCCAAGATACCCCCTTGTAGCCTTACAAGGGGGTAAGATTGGATTCCATCCAATCTGCAACAAAAACAAAAGTTGGGGCTATAATTTAAGACTAAAGTCATACAGAAAATTTAGTTCAACAAACATCTATTTATGACGGATGCATACAAATACGCACTTTTCAAATTTCTTCTCAATTCTCATTTATAAACAGCTGCCATAATTCACCATGTGGACAGTACAATTATCCACTACTTTGTGTTGGTCTAATTCATAAAATCCCAATAAAGTAAATGAAATACTGGAGTTATAATATGTTAAAATGTCTCATTTGAATGGAGAGAAATACTTTTTGCAACGCATTATATCCTAAAGATGCTAAAAACTAAACAGTATAAAAATAAAGGCAGACAATCTGGTAGTTTTTTGGGTTTCTTTAGTTTTTGCGCCAATGCAATGTGAGTCTGTTACTAGTTGGGTGAATGGAGGCCATCTGGGATTGGCCAGGGCTTCTGTGAATGGAGCAGGGGTAGCGCCATTCAGCAGAAGAAGAAAAAGAAGAAGAAGAAACAGCTCAGCGCTGTCCGCGGTGCTGAACTGAGCTGCAGGCAAATCAAACAAACCCAGAGGAGACGGGCGGCCTGCTGATGTGCAAACGCACATAAAACAAGGGACTTCCGGCACATTAGGCAGGGAAACCACCTCTTGACTTTAATGAAACTGCACTCGATGTGGAGTAGGGCGGCCACGGTGAACACCTGTCGGACTGCGACAACACACACACACACACACACAGGGATGTTTGCAGAAGCTATCAGCCTTATTGTATTGGTTGAGGCCGATTGCAGATTATGAGCTAAAAATAAAATAAAAAATAAGGGATTCACTAGCGGGGCCTCCATCTGCACTAAATACAATGAGGAGATGAATGAGACCGGGAGTCTCCTTGGATCTGACACCCGTCTCCATGGCGACAGGAGCAGGAGGACCAAAACTGGCATCTATCCGGGCCCAAATCAACAGATGGCCACCACATCACCCCCTCCTCCTCCTCCATCCCCTCCCCTCCACCTACCTTGCACTGCTCCATGCACGTCCTCACCGAATAAGCCCCCGGCTCGTATTTCTCCGTCAGGAGCTCAAAGTCCTCGTATTTCTCCTGGGCGTGCTGGTCGTAGCGCTGGTACGCCTGGACGCACTCGCCGCATCGCGTCGCGTCGCCGTCCTCCAGCGCCCGGACGCTGCAGTTCAGGTTGTCCGGGCTCGCCGAGCCGTCGAACAGGTCCAGCAGGGAGTAGGAGTTACAAAAGGACAGGTACAAGTCGCTCATGTTAGCGACCCGCGGGCCCTGCTTGTCGGAGAGGCCGCGGCACAGGTCGTCCGCATCCGCGAAGGCGAAGCAGTCGCCGGACGAACTGTCCCGGTGGCGAGTTTCGAGGCGACACAGATGTTTGGTGGAGTTTCCTAGAAAAATAGCGTGGGGGTTCTCTGTGAGGCTGATGTGCACCGAGTGGGTGTGGGGGGAGCGGAGGTGGGAGGACGCGAACTTGTCCGGGGTTCGGGCCAGCCTGGCCTCGGCGCAGAACCACAGGCGATCAGAGAGGAGGACGGTGAGGAACAGGAGAGATGCCAAGGACAGTCGCCATCTCTGCGCCCTCTCAGAGTCGGTGAATGGCTTTTGGTGGTCGCGAGGGGGCTCGAGCCAGATTTGGAAGCCGTCGTCGTCTTCTTGCTGCCAACACGTCCCAGCACCCCTGGTCATATTTTGGGAACCGGCCGACTCCACCGTGGGGGCTCCTCTGCCGCAACAGTCATGGACGTCGGGAGCCGATCGCGTTTTCCTCCCCGTAAGAGTCGGCTAGTGGGTTGTCCCGGCTTTCCGTGGCGCTCAGCGGAAATTCCCATCCAAAGGAGCGTGGGCAGGGTGGGTAATCAGACTCCTGCGACCGCGGGCCGCATCCTCCATGGCTGTCCTCCCGTCCGCCCCGAGCTGCCGCGCGGCGCCGCTCCGCTCCGCTCCTCTGCGTAGCCGCGACTCCGCTTTTAGAAACACTCACTGACGCGCTTACGTTTTCCCCGGCCTCGGTCGTGCGCGGACAAGGGCGCTATCGTCTTCCAACATGGCGAAGGACTGTTGCCTTTTTGTGTCAGCACGGTGGGGCCTAGCTACAGCCTGCTACGGACGTCTTTTTTCTTTTTCAAGCCCTCGCCGTCTTCATCAAGTTGCCGCCATGTCCGCCAAGAGACGGTGTGTGTTTGCAGCATCCTGCGTCAATTCGCCCACGACACGTAGCCTTACTTCCGGTTGTAAATTTCAAAATAAGATATCAAAAGTTGCTGTCTTTTTTTCTGTTTTGGTGCTACATTTGGGATAATTTTATTGTATATTACTTTCTTGTCTTGACTCTTGAGTTACTATGTGCCTTGAGCAAAATATATAAACATTAATTTATTTTTATTTTTTATTATTGACTTCTGTCCTACCATATTCATTAAAAATTAATGAAGGGTTAATAACTTTTTATATGTTTTAATAAAACAAGACAAGACCTCAATCCAAAATTTTGTTGATTATGATTGATTTGTAAAAGCAGCAAGAAAGTAAAACATGGTAGTGAATATATTTCATAAACACGATGGCATTTCCAAAGCAACATGCTGCCACCATGTTTCAAATTATATCTTTTAAATAGACACATACATAAAAATATAAACTGTGCTTCTTATTTAAAAGAAAAATAACTTTACAAAGTGTCCTGATATTTTGATAGTCTTCTTCAGGAAGTACTCGGAGTTACAGTGAATTGGCAAACAAAATGACAAACAATCAAGAATCCCACTGCTAACATAGATGATGTGCATAAAACTCAGCTTAAAATTATTTGACTATAGCGCTGAAAGTTAAAAGAAAAAAAAACTCAAAGCCCTTTGTCCCCTGTTGCTCTTTAAAGAGTCAGTGTATTATTTAAAAGTAAAAGCGTTTAAAAAGTAAAACAGATTTTAATGAGCTAAGACTAGCTGATAATTTATTATTAAATCTTAAAAATATCAAAAATGTCAATTTTGAAAACAATTTCAGTGTTAAGTTTAGTCCAAAAGTAAATGAATACTGCATTTACAAAAAAGAAAGTTAATTTAAAAATATACAGTTTACTGTAAACAGTATGACTGAAAATTTAAACAGTTTTGGAAAAAGATTCTAATTTCCAGGGGAAATTGAATGCACCTTGGCTCAGTTTTACACCCGCCTGTTATTAGTGTTGATGACGTAGCTAGGGTAACCATAACACTGCTACACATTACGTTCATAATGAAATATACAAACCAAATTTTCTCGAATGTTTTATAATTGTTAAAATTTTCAAATTTCACACCTGTGCTTTTCAGGCTAACTGCTTTGTTTTATTTTGAAGGTCTTGCCGCCTGATATCCGGTTTCTTCCCCCAGTAATCTCGTGAACCTGACGAAGCTTCTCCAACTCTGACGTTATGCGCGCGCACAGCAGCCGTTGCAACCGTCGTTCAAGGGCGCATCAAGTCAGAGCGACTGCGCTAAAATGTTCCCACGAAGACTGGAGCTTAAACTTCGCATTAAAACCAGTTTTTTTAAGAGCTTCCCTGTTCAGAGCCACGGGGGAGATAAAATTAAGACGAAGAAGGAAATGTTGGGAAGCTTGAAATCAATACAAAGCGCACAGAAGCCATTTCCCTTGAGGAGGAGTTCATGAGAGTTGTTTTATTTTGTAATTTTGTACCAGCAGATGCAGTTCAGCAGGATATGGCGGCTGTCTTAACAGCAAGTTGCTCCACACCTGACTTTTTTTTTTTAGAAATATTACCAAATCTATTCATCTGAAATTCCGCAAAACCATCTCAAATTTACTAAACATTAAATGTTTCCATATTTTATCAAGTTACAACCACAAACCTCAATGTATTTTAGTGGCAGACAATGAGGAAAAAATCCATTATATAGCACTTTCTTTGTAGTCAATATATATGGCAGTTTAAAGCACTTAAGCTTTTTGTTCACACTTACTTTAGAACAATAAAGTCTCCTTGGAAGTTCTTTCAGACGGCCAACAGTTGGGCTGGTCAAGGCTTCACACTTGCAACTCCACGCAGGAATAAGCACTGGTTGAGTACCTCTAATTAAAGCCTGTCACTCAAACGTTCACTCTGAATCACCTAGAAATAGTCGAGAGTGGGCGATGGATTACAGAGTGCTTAGTGGGCCACATGTTTTATAAGCACCACATTTTTCTCCACTTTTTAAATGCATTGTTTTAATGCTTTAAAGGGGCAGTATTATGCATTTTCCAGCCACATAGTACAATTTTATAGCACAATCAAGTAACTATGTTAACATTGGCTGTTATAAAAGGATAATTGACTTTAAAAAAAAGTTTTAAGTCATGTTGAAATTGGGCCTCTGTCTCTTTAAAAACTCCTGCTCTTCAGGAAGTCGTCACAACATCCACCCTTTAATGTTTTTACTCATAAAAGCTCCTATAATGAGTTCAACAGATGTGCAGTTTCACCAGGTGTTTGCTAATTGCTGCTGGATAGTCTACAGGAGCTCAGTGGGGGAGGAGCTGTGTCTGAAAGGCGGGGCTAAGTCCACCCAGGTGTTTTGAAAAGCTGAATGGTTGTCATGGAGATTAAAGGATTTCTCAAACATGCATGAAATAATCAAAACAACACTCCAGGTATGTTTTTGATGATTATAATGTGATTTAAAGCCAAAAACAGTCAAGTTTACATAATACTGCCCCTGTAAGAATGTTAGAACTCAGTTGAAAATGTATTCAAGCAGCATTTCCACACAACAAGGCTCAGGGCGGTTACAGGGAGCTTACCTGCACCCAAGAGGCGACGCTGATGAAGGTTAGAACATATAACCGAGTCCCCAGACGCACTGCTGGCATTTCTGAAGACAGAAACGACATGGCCGCACCTCTGACGCAAAGCTCCCGGCAGCAGTCAGGTCATTCTTCTCTGAAGCTACGACTCAAATTACGGACAGTTAGAAAAAGACAGACAACTATCACACATTGACTCAACGGGGGAACCATCTTTTTAGAAATATCCACAGTTTTACAATTATTATTACTCATCTTACCCATTAGAAAAGAAGAGAAAGATTCCCACAGCATCACAGATCCTCCCCCATAAAAATGTTTTATTTTTCTGAACAAAAAACATAATTTAAATCCAACATAATTTAAAAACTCTGAAGCTATTTATTTTGAAGGTCATCTATTAAAAACAAGCCAATAAACATGCTAATGAAACAAAACAAAACATTTATTGACTATAAACAAATCATGTTAATGCTCATTCAATCCTACAGGTGGATAGGATTCAAATTCATTATTGATCAATCATAAGGTAATAAAATAATAAGAATAGTTTAATAGTTAAATTTAAAAAGGTCAAATGCAAACATAGATGCCGGAACATAGTGTCTCTTAAAAACCAAGAATGTAGTATTCATCTGTACGTTTCTATAATAAATGTACATATTCAGTGCAGCTTTTTAGACTTTTAGACCAACACGTAGTTAAACATGGTGGTGGCAGCATCATGCTGTGGTGGTGCCATTTTCTGCATTAGTGACAAAAATGTTTATTAGAGTTCAGTATTTCGCTCCATACATATCATCACACATCTGTTCTAAAAAAGATAAACCTCCCACAGCATGATGGTGCCACCACCGTGTTTCACTGTATCATTTTCCTTACAATCCTAAGTGCATAAAATCCTGTAAAACGTCCTCTCAATATTTCCTAAATTACGTCAAACTGGATAAAAACATAATTTCCTGTTCAATTTCAAATCATAAAGAAAACATTTACTATGTTAAAACCCTGAGAAGTATGTTAATAACACTAATTAATTTCTAACTTTATTTCTAAGCTGACTGGAAATCTTATCAAGTATTTTTGTCTAGTTTGAAATGAGACAAAAAAAAACATACAAGCAACTTTTCAGCAAGTTACTCGTTTCCCTGGCAGATTATTTAACTCTAACAAGAAATATTTCCTGTGTAATAATTTAAATAATCTACTTTTTCATCAATACTGAAGAATTATTTTCTTAAAATAAGCTCCTATATCTTGCTTAAACGTTATTTATAAGTTAGTTTTGTCTTATACTAAGATATTTGAACTGGAAACTCAACGAAAAATGACTTGGTAAGTTTTTGTGTTAAAATATCAGCTAAAATGCAAATTTGCTAAATGGTTGTAGCTTCAAACCAGGTAGTCAGCATCGTCCATCAGATGCCCTGCCATGATGGAGTCGGTCACCCATGAGTCTCGAACGATCTTAAACTTCTTCCTGAAGCGGCGCCTCAGCATCCTCAGCTCCAGGAGTCTCGTCTCTTCCTCGACAACGACGTGAGAAACTCCTTCCTCCAGCGCCTTCACCACCATCCCTCCGTGGTATTGAACCTCCAGCGCCCTGATGTCCAGACAGGTAGCACCTGTTGTGCTTTTCGGATCCAAGATGTCGAAGTAAAAGGTGAAGGGTCTGAACATGCTGGTGGGAAGGTCGTCCCAGCCGTAACGCTCCTCCACCTGCGCCGCGCCGACAGACGCCGCCGCCGCCTGCTCGCCGTCGATCCTGCTGAACACTTCCCTCAGCTGCTGCTCATCCGTATCGACAAAGTAGCTGTCGCCGTAGCTGTCGTACTCCTTGGCAAAGTGTTCCCTGGTCGAGGGCGACATGTGGATCATGTGGCGCGGTTGCCATGGCACCACTTCCTTCTGATCCAGGCACTCCAGCAGCCATGACGCCCAGACCACATCGTGCTGATTGGAGGAAATCAGGTTCTTCACGCGCATGTTCTCCACGCCGGCAACCACGCAGTAAGTGTCCCGTCCCGGGTTCTGGACCACAATGCCGCCACACCTGGTAGCAAGACGGCCACACAATCAATTATTTGTTAAAAAGTATCTAAAAATAACATTTATGTGATTAAAAACAAATGAAAACAGTCACTTTTATGGTTGTTTCATTCAATTCCAGTGAAAAGCCATAGAAAAATGCTCAAGTGTCATAAAAAATTTGCTTGTGTCACACTATTTCCATTTTTGGTTCTGATCCTGGTTTGGATCAGTCAACTTCTTAAAAATTAAATGTTAAAAGGAAAGAAAGACAGAAAGATTGAATGAAGGAAAGAAAGGAAGGAAGGAGGGAGGACAGAACAGTGGAAGGAATGAAGCGAGGAAGGTAGAACAAAAGAAGAAATGAAGAAAAGGATGAAGGGAGAGAAGCACGTGATCTTACCTGGCCACGCCCTTCTCCAGCTCTGACTTTGGGTGACCTTCAGTGCCGTTCAGGATGCAGAACTCCACATCCTCAAACATGTCCGTCTCCTTGGAAACTCCGGACAGATCCTGGGGCTTGAAGTGGTCAATGACGCCAACCACCTTCTTGGGTTTGACAGGCAGCTTCCGCTTCTTCTTCTGTGGTTCGTCGCCGTCGATGTGAAGGTGCCGCGAGGCCAGTTTCCCGGACGCCTTGCTGCGGAACTGATCCAGCTCTGCCAGAGTCATGCACTGGTGCCACTCTTTGTCCTCGCGGATCTTTTCGATCCTGGGGAACCGCAGGGTGCAGTTGGTCTTGTACATGTCGCTTCCGACTATCTCGGCCGCTTTGACCTGGATGATGACCGAGTTGCAGGGTTCGATGTACACTTCCGGTTTCTCCACTCCACAGAGGATGGACGCCGGCGGGTCGTTTTTCCGGTAGACTTTCCAATGCTTCACAAGCTTCAACCCAAGCTCATACAACTCTTTCATGGTGTAACCTGAGCCAATTCGGCAGAAGGAGTGGAAAACTGACGGCTTCTCACCAGGCTTTGGCGCTTCTGCAATAGCACATAGAAAGTGGGACATCATCCCGCCCCGTCTTCCTTTCCCCCAGTAACCACCAACAATCAGCAGGTCCAGCTCATCCATCAAGCCGTCCACATACTCCGGCTTTATTTTCAGCCAACCCTCCCCTCGTTTATCAGGTTTGTAGACGGACAAAGGGTCCTTCACCATAATCCCTTCTTCCCTGTTATCAATGGCATCGTTAAGAGCACTAACAACATCTTGCATTGTTCCGACTTCTGTCTTTGGCACCACATGTATCCGACCCTTTACGGGGGTAAAGACTGTCTGGAGAACCTCATATCGCTTCTTCAGCGGTTCTTTGCCAAGTTTTTGATTATTAACCAGCAACACGTCAAAGACGCAGTAACACGTCTGCAGCTCAGAGTCGTCCATCAGTCTCTTAATGTCAAATTTGCTCCCTTTCTGCATGAAGGTTCCTGCCGTCGGGTTGAACGCCATCATCTCGCCGTCCAGAATGCAGTTTACAACGTTGCTTTTGAACACGTTGTGGATGTAAGGAGTGAGCGATCCCTCGAGTGGCGATCCTCCGAACTGCTGCGTGTATTCAAATGCGTTTCGGCTGAAGTACTTGTACACGTCTCCATCCTTGTGAAGCTGAATCCGCTCCCCATCCAGCTTTGTCTGAAGGTAAAAGGGGCTGTTGCCCATCTGCTTCTCGATGTTGCGGATGTTGGCCACCGCTGCCAACATTGGCTTGAAGGCAGAGAAGAGTTCAATTGAGACTTCGCTTAAAGACACAGAGGGGTCGTGCAGCTTCTGGCACACCTTCTTTAAGTCCGTGTTGACATTGTAGAGCTCCGCGGCGTCTGGGTGGAAGACCTGGAGAACAGTTTCCTTGCTGACTCCAAGCTTCATGTCCTTCAGAATCATCCTAATAAGCCACTTTTGCTCCAGAGCAGAGCTCTGAGTGATGAGGTGCAACAGGCTCTTTTTCACCTGGTCCTTCTGCTTGCTGGCATTGTTGATGGCCACTGAGTCGAGAAAGTCATTGACCTCTTTGATACTGAGGTTTCCTTGGCTGGTACATCGCTTCTTCAGCACAAAGTACGCCATGCCGGCGAAATCCCCTGCTTCTCCTTGGGATGTAGTCGGAGCACGGTAGTTCAGGAGCTTACTGGCTTCTGGGCCATTCTTTGGGAGGCCTAAAACATCGATGTAGAGCTTAGCTAGCATGCTCTCTTTGATGCCATAGGCCATTCGCTCTCGCTCAAAAGGTGGGACGATGAGGCGCATAGCAGGGTAGAAGGAGTCTGTAGTTTTTGGATTGTCCTTGTGGAGCACGGCATGAAATTTCCGCCATGATTCAATGAAATCCCCAAGGATCTTGGATTTATCTGGACGAAGTTTGGACTTCTGGATTTTCTCTAAAGTTGTGCACAAGTGAAGGAAAGGAACCTGAGCAGCAACACTGGGCTCTGCAGCAGCAGCTCCGCTTTTGGAAGTTCCCTCCATCATTAAGTCTACAATAGACAACAAGATATTTAAAAACAATGCTTTTATTATCATCTATTTTCATGTGTATATGTGATTTCCATTAGACTGTCACTCTGTTGCCAACAAACTAAATTTGTACACATAAGGATTGTATTTCTATTCTACTTTATCAATAATTATTGAAGCAATGTATCATTTTCGCTCTTTGGTAACATAAAACAACATTTACAAGTGATAATTTAGCAATCAGCCACCGTGAATCCGTTTCAAATAGCGCCCCCTGGTGGAATATATTTCTTAAAAGAAAGAACATGCTGAGCAGGGTAATATTGGCATAAAAACAGATGTGAACTGATCTATTATTATTAATTTTAACCCATTTCAGGACTGATTCAGGGATGTTCGACTATCACGCTCCTAAAAAGTCTGCAAAGAAGATACAAATACTCCTTTTATTATCACTTTTTGTTGTTATTATAATACCATAAAACACACTAATAAGTCTTTGGGTTCCTATTAGTGCAGAATAATTCCGTTCAGGCTTGACCCACTTTAGTATTTTACATCATAAAGCAGAGTTGGCCTAAAAGTATTGAAATGAACCTTTACTGAAACGGCGTTAGTTCCCACTATAGGCCACTTTATTAATACCAAACACCATAGAATAAAACAAGCGACATTTTAAGCTTCACCTTTTTATATCTGCTTACGTTAATTTAGCAAGTTCAAATATTACAGGTTAGTTCTTTATTATTTTAATTAGCACCTTGGTTTTAATACATTTTTACAAAACTTAAGCGACAGACGTTAAAATTTAACCTTAATTCTCTTCAGTCCTAGTTAAAACCACGTCAACACTCATATTTTCAACATTAATAGACAAATTAATGAGTTAAAAAGTGCTACCGTGTTTGTAGTGCTCCTCCAACAAATATCAACACAGCTACATCCTGTTACTTCCAACAAAGTGGTCCCCTAGAAACACGTTGAGCTATTTTTGTTCCGACCTTAAGTCGTGCATTCGCCATTATCTACATAAACCTGTAAAAATGGAGTCTCTTCCCCCCTAAAAAAAAACAAAATCTATTTAGTTTTTACATATGGACTGGTAAGAAATTAAACACAATTATACAAAACTAAAATGTTGTTATTGTGAACTATACCACCAGAGGGCGCAGCTCAGGATCGCTGACTGTGAGGTTGTTTACGGTTAAAAATAATAAAATAAATGATATAAATTTTATATTTGTACTCAAGCAGAAGTAAAAAGTAGCCGTCAAAAAAGCTATACAAGAGTAAAAAAGCAAAGAAAGGCAACTCAAGTATTAACATAGCAGGAAAATCTGGATTAATATTTAGAAATGATGCAATCAAATAGAGAAAAATGTAAAGCTATGAGCAAATTCTAGTTTTTTAGACACTAAAATAAAAAATACAAATAAATGACATTATTACAGTTAATAATTACCTTTCCAAATCGATTTTTTACAATATAAAGCTTATAAAACGGAGCTTTACATTCAATGTTAGAAATACTGAGGTGCTTAGTGAAATTAGAACAACAAAGCTTGTAAATGAACCAGAAGTCTCACTTTGACTTTAACTATTCTGTCAATGCATTTTTCTGTTAGAGTAGTCAGAAATCTTATCCAAGTAGCAACAATTAATGAGAATATTACTCAAGTAAAAGTAAAAAGTACAGTGGAGTAACACGACTAATTGAAGTAAATGTAACAGAGTAAATGTAACTACTATCCACCTCTGCTAATTAGATATACAAACATGGTTCTATTCACTATCTTGTTAATGTAAGATAGGCCCGGGTTAGAGTCCACAGTCAGCTACTTGTTCATGGGTAATTTCAGTAAGATAGTAATGATTTATTCAAGTCATACTGACTTCACATGTTTGATCAAGATCTGCAGACACTTAAAGATGTTTGTTTAAGTTTAAACTGCTTGTTTTATTATTGGTTTAGATTTTATTTTTGCTGAATTTTTTTTATTTTATTTAGGATATTGTGTGGTGGATGGGAGATACTCAAGTACTTATTTGTTGGGGAATATAATTTCAGGAAATAATTCAAAGTCTCATGGCCATCATACAATCAGATTCATGTTATATTTGAGTAGATGTATAAGTTTCTGCAAGCAAATCTGTAGATATGCCTCAACTTCACGTTGTCCTAAGTTTTATTTTTATTTCAACGTGTAATTTTGCAGATAGATAACAACTTTTTGTTGTATTTTATTATAGCTGAATGTTTCAGATGATCTTTAGGAATAGATTAAATGAATAAGTATAAAATGCTGTTTTCAAAAATGATTTGCAGATTTGGTGCTACTTCTAATGTATTGAAAACAAACAATAGAGCATAATATATTATTATCATTATCATTATTATTAAAAAACATAACCCTGAAAGTAAAAAAATTACATCTATTAAATTTGCTTTCAAGCCACATTTGGTGTTTACTGCTTTGTGTTTCCTCTAGAGGGCGACGTATCACCGTGTAGGAGGAGCTTGGCAGCAGTGTACCTTCAGTCACACGTATCCACGGTTGTTTATTTTTCTCCTGCTGCTGCAGTGGAGGACCGTGGGTTATGAGTGTGGAAGGAGGAGCTCCGTTACCCGCTTCAGCAGTGAACTCGCTGCGCTTTGACCAGACAAACAATTCAGTGGAAGTGAAATAACGCCAGGCTGCCAAACATGGCTGCCGTGTCAGGGCACGCACCTGCACATGAGGGAGAAGAAGAAGAGATGGCGAATAAAAACAGCAAAGTGCCAGTCATGCAGAAGGCAGGGGGGAAGTTACATAAGCCCTGCTGGATAAGGTGCTGCACTGCAACTCCGGGGCGACCTACAAGACAGTAAACAAGTGACGTCACTGCTTCCGTGGCATGCATCAGCTCGCTGAGAGCGAAGAGGAGGAGGATGTTTGTAGTGAGCTGATCCAGGACTGAGGGAGATCTCCTTGAAAGTGTTGATGATGATCAGGCTTCTCACTCACACCAACTGTTGGTGCAGAGACAGGCGTAAACACTTCCTGTCCCCCCTGCTGGGCGATGATGCATCAGTGTGCTCACCCAAATGCTGCTCATTGATTATTTACTATAACTGGGGAGTTTTCCAGAAACACAACGGAAACACTGCTGCTCTGATAGATACAGTTCCTTGCAAAGCTACTCATAAACGATGAACTTTTTTGCTCCTTATTTGCCAGCAAAAAGTGGGTGTGCACTATATGTGATATACGGGGCGCTGCGCTAGAGCGGGCGCCAAAACATCTAGTTTTTTCCGATTTGAATTGTGTTGTTGTCTGAAGGCACGAAACTAAAGATGTAGGGGCAGAAACCCCACAGCATCATGTTGCCACTACCATGTTTCACCATTGTGAATATTTGTAATTTTGAGAAAGCCACGTTCCTGACTAAACTAAGAGCTCAAATAATGAAAGCCAGCTTGTCCTCTGAAGCCTCTGGAAATAAATGTTTGCTTCATGGTGCATAATATTACTCCTAACAGTTTTTTTATTCATATAAAAGTCTATTCTTTCCTGAAGTATCAACACAAGTTTTAGCTTGTGCGGTTTTTGAATTTGGCTCCAGGGGATCAATAAGTATTTGTGTAATTTAGGTCATCAGGAGCTGTTTTCCTCACCTGATTTGAGTGCTCCAACACAAAGCTTGTTGTGTTTGCAGCGGCGAACGTGTAGCAGCAGAGGCGGCTTTAACTGATACACATCGAAGGGCGTATGAGAGCGTGCTTTCAGTACACTTTGTTCCCAACGCAAGCAGTCCCTAATGTGCATTCCCAGCGGTTGTTTTGTAAACAGAATAGGGGGGGAAACCTTTTCTGATCCACCGCCGCCTCAAGGCACGACTGAACTCATCAGCAAACAGCCTCACTCGGTGTTCAGCTCACCTAAATTACACTCTACACAACACTGTGCAAGGCTTTTTCTTCCTTCCCCCAGCTAAAATGTAATGACTAAAATTAGAGCGCTGCTAGTCTGTTTAATATCTGTCTGGACTTCTCCCTTATTTAGTCTCAGTCATAAGTCGGTGTGTCCTAACAGCTCTCCCACTCCTTGTCTCGCCAGATTTTGGAAATTACTTTCAAGTAAAAGCCTTGTCGAGACAGACAGCTGAGCCGTGTGCCAGTCCTCCTGGGTTACATCATGAGTCTAGAGGTGATTCAGTTTGATGCTGAAACTTTTCTGTTTCAGCATCAAACTAAATGTGGACAGATGGGTAGAGATTGGATTGGTTTGGTAAAAGATGAACTTTACAGACTTCTGAGTGGCTTTTGCTAACCTGCAATGTTGCTGCAAAGATATTGGGAATTAGAATTGTTGTCAAAGTTTGAATTGTGTAATTATTTCCAGAACCACAAATAGAGCTTGTTGCTGCTAATCTATGAGCCAAACAAAGGAATATGACTTTTAGACAATGGAGTTTGGGAGTCACTTCAATCAATCAAGTTGATTTCAGCAGCAAAGTGCTTTAAACCATAAAAATACACACAGTCAATAATAATAATAAAAACCATTATATTTTGTCAAATGCAGTCATCACACATCAAAAATGTTGATTAATGTTTCATTTATAATATTTCAAAACCAACTCTGAACAGGTGGGTTTTTAGTATCACCATATTGGATTGATTACCAAATCCAACATGGCTGCCATATTGGGAAAAAGTCTAAAATGTCCAAACATTTATGCTTGTAAGTTTCCCATTTGCACCTCTGGTGATTTGTGTTGAGTTAAATCAGTCACACACACATTTGATGGGTTAATCCGCCATATTTTAGGCCTAAACATAGTTAGCATAACCACTGAGCTCAATGTTGACATGGTTATGTTAGATTATTCTAAGATCTGGGATAAATAGGACATAGTTTTGCTCATGGAAGGAAAAAGGATCAATGTTAAAATCAAGCCTACTAAAGGATTGTATTGTGAGTCGATGTGAACAGGTTCAAGGTGTTTGAACAGCTTTTTACTTTTATTCTTGGAATCTATATTGCAGCACTTTCCAGTACACCTTATCCAACTTTATACCATCAGCCGCCCTGCTTCAAGTTACAAAGCTGCACAAAATAACTCCTTACATACCACTGAAATGAAGTTAAGGTACATTGAAAAAGCGTGACGTTGAATTCAAACTGTGCCAGAGCTGATTGTGGGAGTCAGGAACAAATCCGCTCTGCATCTTCTGTCATACTGATGTTAACTCAAACGTATCAATCCACATCATTTTCCCTCCTGTGACATGTCAGGATGAAATCTCTTATCAACATGTTTAATGTCCACACAGGAACTACCCATAAATCATCTTGTTTATTGCCCTCCATTAAACCCGTGTGTTGTTTTCCTCAGACCTTGAGTTAATCTAAGATGCTTGGCAGTGATTTTGCAGTAACTACAATCAGGGCGTTTTGTAAACAAGCATTTAGTCGCAGCCTTCGATCGTACATGGTCGCTCTTACCTGCTTTCAAAAACAACAGGAGTGAACACACTCTGCTCCATGATAGTGTGACAAGCCATAAATTATTTGGAGACTATTTTTCTTATCACATTCACACGCGATGACATCCTGCATCCTAGCACTTCACAAAGCAAGTCTAGAAAATAAACTAAAATGCACAAACAGGGCATAAAAATGAGTAAGAAGCTAAAAACAAAAGGAATGAACTTATGAGTCATGACCCAACCACAATAAAGAACCAAGAAGAATGAACTGAAATTGGAAACCCAAATGACAATAATAAAGAAGTCAGAAGCAATGCAAAAACAAAAACAAGTGATAAAAGGCAAACACCAGTGGATCGTGGATCGTTAACCCACGCCTGAAAGAAGAATGCTCACCATCAGTTATTCAACAAAACAACTTTCAGGTCAAAGGGAAGCAAGAGATGCATCAAACAAAAGCATTACTATAAACTCCTAAAACATGGTCACAATGAGCTTAAAGTAATCTTGATCTTCATCTGATCTGCAGCTTTTTGAAATCCTCTGCTACTTGTAACTCAAGTTACAACTCCACTTTGGTTCAACTTTGTGAGCTAACAGCATAACAGCATGCTAGCCTCTTTTCCCATGACACCCGCAGGTGCTATTTGGTTGTGTAAGCATGTGGCCTGATGCGAAAGGTCACGCGCTGTTTGCAGCCTTCCTGCCATTCGTAACAGATAACCTCGTGCATAACGTACTTATTCGACAATTTGTTGGCAGATTCTTATTAATTCTTCTAACCCTGTTTATGTCTGATGTGATTGGGCACAATCTCTTCCACTGGGCTGGATTTGACTGCAGCATCTTTGCGTGCGGACACCCCTGATTAAGCCCCTTTGACTGTGTGTGTCTGTCTGAGTCTGCCATGTTCTGTAAGCTTTAGCCTGTGGCTGGCGTGTTAAACAGATGATTTACCAGGTTTGTGTGCACGCACACAGACCACCGAGGATGACTTCGCCCAGAAGTCTCTGATTCCTCCAGGCTCTGAGCTGCACCCACCAACCTCCATGTGTCACTTCTTGGAAAAACGACACATGGAGGTTTTTCTTTAAATGAACAAACACAATAAAAACTTTGACTGGGTCGTTCTAACGGTCTAAAGTATGACTATACTTTATGTTTAGGATAGCTACAAGATGAACTTTCACCACTTGTGGACTGAATGCTAGTTTTAAAGGATCAGTATTACGTAAAATCAACTTTTTTAGCTTTACATCATGTTATTATGTTATATAATCATCGAAAACATACCTGGTGTGTTGTTTTGATTCTTTCATCCATGTTTGAAAAATCCCTTAATCTCCATGGCAACCATTAAGCAGTCCAAAACGCCTAGCGGACCAAGCTCCTCCTCCGAGTCACAGCTCCTCCCCTACTCAATTCCTTCAGACTAGCCAGCAGCAATTAGCAAACATGATACTTATTAGAGGAGCTGCTTGTTGCTAAAGGGTCAATAGAGGAAGCATGTTGTGATGACTTCCTGAAGTTTCAGAAAGAGCATGAGTTTCTTAAAGAGACAGAGGCATTAAATTTATTTTAGGTCATATTTAATAGCATTTTTATAAAAACTGAAGTTAACTAGACTGTAGTACTTGATTGTGGTACAAAATGGCACTATGTGCCAGAAAAATACACAATGCTGACCCTTTAAACAGTGTTACGGTTTTTGGTTTTTAACTGTATTCTGATATTTGCTCAGTGAATCTTAGTGAATATAGTGGCAGGTGTTTAAAACAATCAGACTTTAGTTTGAGGCAGCGAAAGCTTTGGAAAGAAGCATTGATTTCATTTAAAATGATGTCTGCACAAAATACTTAGAAAACAAGACAGGACGTTTCCATATATGAGAACAATCAACACAACTGTGTGTGTTTCCACTACACGTGTCCATCAAATATAAGCTGAGTGGGCCTTTATCTGTGTTGTGTGACTATAAAAGCCCTACTATTGGTCATAAAAGCACATGCATTACAAGCCTTTGATAAACTTGTTTTTGTTTGCGTAATAAAACTTAGCCGTTATTATGATACTTTATTTAATCATTGTTTTATGTAAAACGGACAAGCAAGCAAAGGGGTTGTATTATTGAGCTGTTTGTCTGCTTATAAGTCAGAGAGAGTGTGTGTGTGTGTGTGTGTGTGTGTGTGTGTGTGTGTGTGTGTGTGTGTGTGTGTGTTGTCCTGTGGCCTGGGTAACTCAGGGATGTGTACTTTCTGATAGATTAAGCCTTACATAATTCCACATTCCACTCAGCAGGTAAACAAGCCGGGGTTGGACTAAAGGTCAGAAACAGTCAGATTCTGGCTCAGGCCTGGAGTCAGACACCTGAGCCTCAGGCGGATCCGACCCTCAGGGACCCATACGCAGATAAAGTAAAACAATCATCACATTGACGTGGTTTAGAAAAATCAATGATGAAAAGAAGAGTTGTATGCTTTAATGCACTCTTTGTTCATTAAAGTCAGGGAGTCCTGGAGGACAGAACAGGATTCTGATCTGCAAAGCATTGATTCAGGTGCAGATCTATGACTCTGATTCCTTTAAACTCCAAATGCAGAGAAATGTTACTGGCTGTCAAGTGGGAATAATTAACGTCAATAGTTGTTTTGAGAGAATCAGCCTGGCACTGCTTT
The DNA here is from genome assembly GCA_903066825.1 of Alfaro cultratus. Taxonomy (NCBI): domain Eukaryota; kingdom Metazoa; phylum Chordata; class Actinopteri; order Cyprinodontiformes; family Poeciliidae; genus Alfaro; species Alfaro cultratus. The sequence goes on along the minus strand of CAEFZX010014454.1, from coordinate 53,012 downwards.
AGCCATGCTCTAGATCTGGTTCTTCTTAAACGAGAGGAAATTTGAACAAAGAGTTTGTCTTGCAGCTTTTAGGTCATTTGCAGTATCATTCCAAATCCAGAAATCCAGTCTGGTTGTGAGCCATGATAAACTGCTTTGTCTGAAGCTTCTAATGCCAAGCTTGAAGCAAAAGCCTCATTAGCATCAGTGTTTCATTTACACCACTACAAATTGTAACCAAAAGACATGTTTTCTTGTGGCCACCCCTTTCCTTTGCTGCCCTGGGCAAGTGCCCATGTTAACCACATGAAACTATTGCCTCTGTTCATGTTATGCATCTTCCAAAGCACAATAACTCAAAACATATGCCCACAATAGCATAAAACCCAGATTCAGATTGCACTGACCAGTCACTGATTTGTGGTTACACACATGAGAAAATATCTTTAAAAAACGTCTTTGCAGCTCAGCGTCTCTTTGATTGTGTTTGTTTTCGCCCAGTAAAGGTCAGAAACGCAGATGGAAACATGAATAATCCCCCGGGATTTATGTGCATGACTGTATGTGCGCAGCAAACTCACCATAACTCTTAATCTCACTTTGCGTGTTGTGCGATGGATTGCGATGAAAGACTCCAGGCTAAAAATCTCAGCAGGCCATGTTTCCAAACACATGGGATTAAGTGTTAGAGAGTAAAGTGTTTAAAGTGGATGTTTACTGCATGCTGTTTCTGAGAATTAAAAGAGTTGTTTGATCACAGAATTTGCAATGAAAAAGTTGTTTTTCTTGATATATATCAGATTAGATCAAATCAAAATCATAGTCTTTGACCTTTATAATATCTAGACCGTTGCTTGACCAGCTGCAATGCTTTTTGTTGGCATTTATTGTAGTGAATACAGTGAAGTTGTCTGTTATATTGCAACCTGGGCTAAAAAGGTAATTTACTCATATTTATAAATAAAGTATACGAACAAGGAGACCTGAATCATTTTATGAAAAACTCATTATTCTGATCATCACCCTGACTGTTTATTTTTAGAGAAACTCCTGTTCGTTTATGAATTAAGGAGTAGTGATGTCTGACAACTCTACATTTTATATGTCATTGTTGTAACTGTCTAATTAATAAACAAATGTATGAGTGTCTCTAATAAGTTGGTTGAGTTATGTCTCCACCAGCCTCCCACATCTCCAGCAGGGATTTCCAGCTCTCCAGGACTATTGGAGCTTAAAAGTGAGTCACCAAAGAGATGCAAGCCAACCCAATACTGGCTTTCTCACTGCGCTGTCATTCCTGAGAATTTCCATTGCGAAACATGTTTGTGAGCATCGGCCGATGAGCCAGCATGCAGACTGGGAGGCTGGAGTCCTCCACTTGGTAAACAGCAGCAGGAGTGTCTGCTGTACGCGGTGAGAAAAGACTCGATCTCCACATGCTGTCCAAGCACGTCGAGTCTGAACACCGTGGTCTGAGAAGTACAAAGCAGCAGAAAGAGGATCTTTCTATCTCTTTTACACACAAGCAACAGCGTGTGAGTGGTCTGTTGATTCAGCAAGGGGAGCATAAAGGCTGCATGATGACTTCATAATAAAGCTCTGAATAATACAAGAGGTTTGGAGAAAAAAGGGTTAAAATGTATTAGCTTTAGCAACAAAGCCCAAACAGACCTACTTACATTGGTAGGTATTGAGAAAGTCAGACTGCTGGAAAGGAAAACATGAAGAAAGGGAATAAAACTTCACTGGAAATAGTCCACAAATGTCAGAATGCCTAGATCTGACCGACTACAAAACCCCTAAAATGTGTGAAATGGTTCTGCCACAACATCATGTTACAGTATAATAACCTCAAGCAGTCAAAATGACTGCTTGAGGTTAGCTTACATGGCAGGTCTGCAGGAAGGAAACCATTCCTCAATGAAGACAGCAGAGATCCATTGAGACGCTGCAGGTTGAAAGAAACCACTCAAACATCTCACAGCCGAAAGTAAGGATGCATCTCACTTTAGTTATTTCAGCTTTGAGGGGGTCATGCTAACTAAAACAAGGTTCATTGTTGTTTTTTCCAGAAGTAAAATTGACTTGAAATTTATTTTGGAAGAACTGTATCCTTTTATACATATTCAGTAGAAAAATTCATGGAATGAAATGTACTTGGTAATACAGAAAAATATTTTTGCATTGAAAAATTAACACAAGAATTACATTATTATGGATAGTTTTCTGTTATGATACACAAAAGCATCAATAGTCTTTGTTTGTTTTTAATAAAATCAGATAAGATGTCATTAAAGAGGAGGATCAGGACTGAACAAAACAGGAAAGAATTTAATTTCAGAATTTTGACTTTTTTCCTTTAGAATAGTGACTTGTTTTTTGTAATTTTAACTTTTTCTTCAGAATAATTTTTTTTTCCAGAATTCTAACTTTTTTCAGAAATTTCATTTTCTTCAGAATTCTGATTTTTTCCCCAGAATTTTGACGTTAATTTCAGAATTCTGACGTTTTTTCTTCAAAATTCAGATTTTTTCAGAATTCTGATGTTTTTCTTCAGAATTTTGAAGATTAATATGAGAAAAAAAGTTCGACTGTTGAGATTAGAGTCAGAATTTATGAAAAAAAAGTCTGAATTTTGAGAAAAACAAAATCAGAATTCTGAGATTAAAGTTACAATTTTTTTTTAAATTTTCAGTGGCCCTAATCTTCTTCCATACAGTCGACGCATTGGCTGTGTGTTCATAGGGATTTAAAGGCAACAGTTTGCATAAACATGCGACCCCGACATTTTTACGATTTATGTCAGTATGTTATATTTTCATGGGGGATAATCCGTGCTGCGTGCCTCGGTCATCTCCTCCGTGAGGAGCCAAGGCTGGCTGCTGTAAGTGGGTCACCACTCCGCCCTGCACGCCGCTGCGCCATGGAGTTCGCTGAGCCTGGCTGAAACCCTCCTTAGGCTGATTCAGGGAGAAATAATGGGGCCAGTGACTCCCAATCCCCTGAAGAACCTCAGCAGGGGGAAGAAGCCCAGTGGAGCCAAAGCAGCCCGCACCCACATGCCTGTATTTTACTTTTACGCTGCTTTAATTCACAATGCAGTGGCTAAATGAAGTAAATAAGGACCATCCAGTCACATGATTGGACCTTAATGCTGTAGTTACTTAGAAAGCCTGTGTATGTCCAGTAGTAATAAAATTACCAAATCCCAGTTCAGCCACTTATTGAGTTAGGAGTGGGCTTTTAATTTAACCACACTAATGTGATCTCATTTAGGAAGCAACACCTGCCCTCCCAGTTCAAAGCAGGACTTTTACTGGTCTACAAAAGCTCCCATCCAGATCCCAGTCTGCCCAGTCCTAACGAGAAAACTCAGCATCCTGTAAGCTGCATTTAAACTGTTATGACAAAAGCACAGAGGAGTCTTTTTGCATTTTTTGCTTACATTTTCCATTGCAGTATGTAATCTGTGCAGAGGAGAGTGAGGAACAGCGTGTTCCTACTGGCTGCTGGGTTTATATGAAGCTCTTTTCTGCCTAGCAGCAGAGCAGCGTCTCTATAACTGTGTCAAGCTGCTAATTAATACAGCTGGAGGTATGCCTGCCCCCTGCAGAATGCATATGTGTGTGTTTATGTTCTGTACACAATGTACAGAACACACTTAAAGGTCACTTTTTGTGTCACACACATTTTGGATCAAGCTAGTAGCTGAATAAATGCAAAATTCAAAGAAAGACTTTGTTTATTTATGTAAAAATTAATTTTTAATCGCAATTTTTAAGCTAAATCTCTGTTGGTCCTGTTTGATTAAGTGAAGTAGGCTAAAATATTTCATATTTTAAAAATCGTCATAAGCTGAACTCTTCCTGAACTCCAAACTGTGCTGTGTCTTGACAGGAAGTCATTTGCTCACCATTAGCTTCCTGGTTCCTCCACCGTCAAGTAAAAGTTCTGTACGAGACAGAAACAGGAAGTGATTTGAGTCAGTGCCAACCTATTATACGACAGAATTAGAAAGTCAAATTTGCAAGATGGATAAGACAAAAACAAAAAAACAGGAAAGTTGTGACTGTTTAAATAATTTATTTATGTTGGTTGCTATCCATAATTAATACAGACAAAAGCAATACTTGACTACCAGAATTTATAAATCATATTTATCTCTTTTGAGCATCACAATAAACAGCATATTGAATTATGTACAATGGAAGACAACACATTCAGACTGAGTCAATCCAAGTAAAGAACGATCCGTTTAGACACAGAAATGGGAAAAACGCTTCCAGACACGTCAACAACAAAAATTCCCAGCAATGAAAAACACTTGGCAGAAAGAAAGAAGATATATAAAAGGAGCAAAAGAGCTCCAGTTTAATGGAAAAAAAAGGATCAATGCAATGTTACATTTGGTTCCATAGTTGTAAACTATTTTTGATTCATGTCAATATTGCATATGCCATTAGGTAAAGTGTGTCAACAAGGCAAATAGATCTCTATAATAAAATAAACCAAGTTTTTTTTGTTTTATATAATCAGACTGTGAGGGAGAAAAGCATACAATACACTGTACAGACCCAAAACAAACCCTCCCGTTTAAAAATCTGTAGCCAAAGTCTTTACACAGGAATAGCATTGCAACCTAGGTCAAATCTAAGAATACAATATTTTAGGTAAACTCTTTTCTATTTACACAATATATGTACAAACTCTAAAGATAAATAGATACCATAAGTTAGCTTGGTGCAGCTCCAATATTATTTAACACTTTCAAAACCATTTAAAATCTGCGGTGGTCCCGCAAAAATCAGCGATACATTCAGACATGTAAAAGTTTTACAATCTATTGTACATCTAAGGGATTTGAAGCCAGTTGGTGTCGGCACAGAAGAGTTCAAAAAGACAGAAGTCTAATAAAAACTGTTATCAAATACCACAGCAACCATTTTTGGAGCTAATTTGTCTTCCTGCCGTTATTTGTTTCATTTTAATTCAAATAATAAATTTTTCTGTGATTGGATGAAAATGGATGTAATACGGCACTCAATTAAAGACAGTTTTCACATTTACTAGTACAACCTAGTAGCTTACAGCAGCTAACGTTAGCTATTGCTAGCAAAGCTGTGATGGATGTACAGCAGTATACTGAGGCAGTTTGCTTTATGCTACATGTTAGCATTCATCCATATGCTCAAAGTTTTCACTTTAGATACATTTTTCAACTATTTGATAGTTTAGAAGCAAGGAAATATTCAGCTAATTTCATTACAGTCAAGAGTTTTGTTAGCTAACAGTTGATAATGTTAGCAAAGGCTCAAGGTTATTCACTAATTCGTACCCGATTTCGTACGCAAGTTGCCATTTTCTTTCATTTCTTACCAGCAAAAAAGCAGTTTAATTTTTATATTTTTTATATTTTTTGACAGCAGCTAGCTAAGAGTTGGTAATATTAGCAAAGGCTTTTGGGTCAAACCGCCTCCTTCCATTTGTACTATATTTCGGTTAAATACTTCAGTGATTTATGTCAATTTTCTACCAGTTTTCATTGATTGTGGTTCTGGCGATCAAACCAAAAAACAACCACTGATCTGCTAGTTGTACATGTAATTTACAGAAATAATACTACCAAGTTTCCTTACTGTAGATTACTAGCAGTTACAATAAATGATCTTTAAATCACCAGATGTTAAAGTATTTCCTGAACATCCCTGATGTGGGTATGAAGTGATGCATCACTGGAGACGACCAGCACGCATTAGCTACGAGTTATGATTTTTCACACATTTAAAATCTTTAAATAGTAAAGTTTTCTCTTGCCACGAGCCTCCACGATGGTGCTACTGTTTAACGTTTTCCTTCAATACATTTAGGTTAAACCGTCTCAACTGTGCCTCCAATCTAAAGGTGAGTTTGTGTTGGCTTTTCCCCTCCGTTATCGTCTCAGTGTTACAGTTGTACAGTCAAATGATATCACAGCAGGGAGGCCTGAACAACAAGCCTTTGGTTTGAAGGTAGGAGTGTGTGAGGTTTCAGGCTCAAGTGACTGAGGAACAGTGCCTGGTGTTATTATTATTATTATTATTTTAGGATCTCAGCTAAGTCACAAAAAGACATGCATAAACATTTAGAAATATAGTTTTACTAGTCCAATATGTTTGGACAAAAAAACATAAAATGGGTGAAATTATCCATTACGAAAATACTTTAATTAGCTCTCAAGCAGCCAAACTGGTTCTGTACATTTCAGAAATAATATATATTTAATGGTAAACTATGCATTTTGCTTTCCACAAGATAATAATATAGAGATGTAGGTCTAAAGAAATATACCCTAGTAGAATATTTATCTCTTATTTCATAGAAAACATAAGGACAGTATACACATTAAGGCATCGGGTAGGTCTTATCAAACATTCATCATCCAAAAAATAAATAAAACGTCTAATGTGTACTACTTATATATATATATATTCTTGTTTTATGTACTCAGTGTACCTTGGTATTCCATCCCTGCAGAGTGCAGCAGGTTTTACGATGCTCAGAAACAAACACTTGCACATTAAATCTACCCTCAAGTAAATAAACGGTAACTTGGTACCATTAGAGCTTTGTTATTGTCTGACTATCTTCGCTTCTGTGCTTGTGCCAAAATTTAGGTCACAGGAGAAATGGCCTCTCAAAGTGCAGGGAACACGAGACGTACCAACACACATCCGATACACTCTCTCTCTCACACACACACCTGTACTGCCTTTAGCGATACACTGCATGCATAGATGGTGACCTGCTTTTTTCTGAGTGTGTGCAAGCAGCCGGCTTGTGATGCTGATGGGTCCACACAGTCTTTTCGGGTCACAGAGCCCGACGAAGGGGCAAAAACAAAACAAAAAGTCTGTTTTTTCTCTTTTTCTTGCTTGTTTTTGTTTGGAGCAGCAGGTCAAGACGCCAAAGCCGAGGACAAGAGAAGTCCGTCAGTCTGGAAGAGACGAGAAAAAGAGGAATTTAATGAAAAATGTGGGAAACTTTCAACAAAATCAACAATACAGGAAATATAAACAGAAACTTAATACTAGTAACTGCATCAAGGTATGACAAGTTTTAAAAAGAAATGTCTAAACTTACAATGGAATTTTGAAAATATCAAGGGATATTTTCAAAATTCCTGTCAACTTTAAACATTTTTTAACTTATAAACATGACGGGATGAATGACTGTCCTAGCACCCATCCACCAGGCTTAGCAAGTTTTCTGGGGGAAACCTTGAAACCTCAGATATCTGTATCAGAAGTGAAAAAAGTGGGTCGGCTCATCCATAAACTGTACATATCATAAATTTAAACTATCCTTTGGCTTAAATCTCTGCATCAAAAACAAACCAACCATAAATAAATGTTATAGATGGATTTATCAATACAACGGGAGAACATCTAGCTCTTGTTTTTCCCGTCTCAACCCGGTTTGCTCTCACAAACACTGGCACCAATTAAGCGGACCTCTGAGACAGCAGACGAAGGAGGGAACACAGTGTTGCTCTCGTACTGTACAGCGTGAACACATTCACAGAGTCGGATTGCTTTTCATGCCACAAAAGGAAAAAACAACACCACGTTTCTGTTAAATCTCAAGAACAGGAAGTTCTGGACGCCTTTTTTTTTTTATTTCTTTTGTGGAGCTGTCATTTATCCCTCCTGACAGAAAGTGTTTCAAATGTGCATTTATAAGAGGGGAAAGAGTTTATTTATTTTTAAATTTTTTTCCCGACTAAAGCTAATACACCAGCTGTTTCCTCTTTATATATCTGTGTGTGTTAGAGAAGAAGGCTGCTGCTCTGCAACACTCGTATAATTACATAACCTGGGATGTAGAGCGATGATGGGGGGGGTCTCGTGTCGCTCTGCTGCCCTTGTTGCCATGGATACCGAGCAGGAGGCCAGGCAACAAGCAGCAGCATCTGTGATATGAAGTGTTCAGACGCAAACTCTGCGTCTAGCAGATGTTCATGCAGCGTTTGGTCACGTGTGAGAGGAGGTTGAGCGGACGGAGGAAGGGTTGGAGAAGGAAGTGAAAAAAAAAAAGTCCCAGAGATGCTGCACATTGCCAATCAGCAGGCTGAAAGAACACAATATCATTTATTGTTGCTTCAACATAATGAACCGTTCCTACGATAGCAAAGGGAAGCAAATCATTTTGAAAAATCATCTTATTGATATTTCAAATTTATTGCCATATTCTGCCTCATGGAGCATAGAAAATTAGGTGCTGCCCCTCCCCCACATGTTGCTGGCCACTTTTTCCTCGCTTAAAAGAATGGCAACAGTTTTTACAAAAAAAACAGAAACAAACCTGGCCTTGACACTGAAACATGAAAATAAAAACAATACTCACCAGGTGTTTGCTCTATATTTTCATTACATATATGTATCTAAATCATACTGTAGATATTTTAATCTAAATATAACGAAAATGGTTATTTATTTTTACTTTTTAGGTCTGTCACGATAAATTGTGACAGATTGTGATAAACCATAATATTGTAGCTCAGAGATCATTTTCAAGCAATATGATCTTCAAAGATTAATAAACTTTAAATTATAATAAACATTTAACACTTTGAGAGAAAGACATTTTAAATATGCAAAATAAATAAAACTCCTTCAAAAATGACCAAATCACCAGACTGAAGACTTTTATCATCAAGTATTTGGTAAACAGAGAGGAAAAAAAGAGAAAAATTATAAACTTATTAAGTGATTAATTGGTTTATTACAGTTTGTTTCATTTTGTTTATCTAATATTAAGTAAAATCTTGCATTTCTGAGGCGACGTGTGTTTTTGATGATGAAACTCACACCTTGGGTTACGTGTTCCCCAGCTGCTGACGGACGGCGGCTCTCGCTGATCAATCCCCCCAACCCTCAGCCATCTAATCCCGCCTGCAGAGGCTGTAATCTACTCTGGAGCCGCGGCCGGCTAAATGTGGGGAACGCTGGCCACGCAGTTAGCGCTTCTGTCTGGAACATCCCGGCCTAGTTTAGCGCCCACCTCCCTCCTCTCACCTCTCCACTACACACACACACGCGCGCGAACACACACACACACACGCACGGCGCATGGAAACTCTGACACCAGATCCTTTGGGGCTACGTGCGTATGTTTGTTCTCCATAGATCATGTAACATGGCATTTCTGGATTTCCACCGGTGGCTCCACGAGCCGGCCGTCGTCATGCCAACAGCACCGTGGAAGTAAATAAACTATTTACCAGGTGGTTTGTTTGCATTGATTCATTTTTAAGTCGATACAAAGCATAAGAAAAGCCAAGTGATGGGGAAAATGTGCACCAGTAAATGCACAGATGACAAAATACGCACATTTAACCTAGAACATAATTTCACTTTACTCTTAAGATGACATTTGCTGCATTTTGATTCTACAAAAACAAACAAAATTGAGTAAAATTTAATCAAATTAATGATTTTATTTAACTAACTTCAACTAAAGTAATGATTTTAGGTCTGAAACAAGAAAAAAAAGCATAAATCTATAAATATAAAAAAGAAAAAGAAAAGAGAGGCTTAAAGGTGGATTACAAAAATTAAACAAGTTTGCAGATAGAAAATGCTTTCTTTTTTATTTGTGAGTTTATTTATTCCCTTGTTTTTTGCTTTGTGTATCAGAATTTTATGTTTTAGGATGTACGCGTTTAAAAAAAATGTAATTAAAAACAGAAAAAAATGAAACAAATTGACTATATAATTGGCAGGACCTTATTTCACCCACAGCCAAGTTGTACACAGTGTGCTGAACCACTTCCTGTTTTAGTTAATGAATCTAATGGGGTTAAAGAATTTATTCTTATGCTGGAGGTTTAGTACAGAATGTTTCCTAAACGTTTTCTCATGCTGACAGCTGATTGGCCAGAGCAGGGAAATGAAAGCTGATTGGCCAGAACGAGGAAATGAAAGCTGATTGGCCAGAACGGGAAACTGAAAGCTGATTGGCCAGAACGGGGAAATGAAAGCTGATTGGCCAGAACAAGGAAATGAAAGCTGATTGGCCAGAACGGGGAACTGAAAGCTGATTGGCCAGAACGAGGAAATATATAGTCAAGAAATGAAGGGAAGTAAGAAAGTGATCACACACAGATGAAATAAATCAGGAGATAAATAAAGGTGCAAAAAAATTTAAATAGAAAAAAGGAGTGGATATTTCCATAAAAAAATAATCATTTCTGAGTTTTAAAAGTTGTAAATTTACTAGAAAATTTTTAAATGTCTTTTTTTCTTGAAAATGAACAAGAATAATCTGAAAAGTTTTATTTTTCTAGGAAATTTGTCAAACTGAAATTTTGTAGTTTTTTCCCCAAAAAATCTGAAATTAATCTAAAAACTTCAGAATTTTTTCTAGGTCTTTTCTCAACTTTTCCAGAAATCTTCTGAAATTAATCTAGAAATTCACTTGTTGTTCTAGAACTTTCTTTGACTTTTTAAAATCAGAAATTTGCCTGTTTTTTTTTTCCCAAAAGGATTTCTAAGATTAATCTCAGTTTTTTCTAAAATTCTTCCTTTTTGAAAACAGAAATGTATTGATTTTTTTCAAGAAAATTCCTGAGATTAATCTAAAACTTTCTTTGTTTATTTTTCTTTGACTTTTTAAACTAAAAAAATCCTTGTTTTTTCCAGACATTAATATGAAAATATATGAGTTTTTTCTAAAACTTCTTTTTTACTTTTTAAATTCAGAAATGTTATTGTTTTTTCCAGATTAATCTAAAAATTTCTGAGTTTTCTCCTAGAAACATTTTGGACTATTTAAAAAATGAAATTTCCTTGGTTTGTTCATAGATTAATCTCTAAATTTCTGAGGATTTTTTTTAGATTATTTTTTTTTTAAAACATGCCGTCATCTTTATATTTCCACATATCTGTATCACACACTGCGATGCGTGTACTGGCGCTCAGAAATACGTGCAAAACGCTCTGTGCAGCATCCTCTCAGCGATGACATCATTCACGCTACAATCGAGTGGATGACGTCGAGGTTGGGGGTGGGTCAGCGAGATTTGAAGAGATGGATGTGGATGTCTCTAATCTGGTTTGCAAATTCCTAACACACACTCCATCCATGTTGACGGGGCACTCTCTGCGACCCGTGACAGCGGCAGATGGCGGCCTGTCAATGCAGCGGTGTCAATATGTGCATGAGGTATGGCGAGTGAAGATAGCCTGGGGTGGCAGCTGTTTAACCCCTCCTGCCATTTTATTTCCAACCTCAATGCTCTGGAAAGTGGTCATCTGCCACTCTAGCCATCTTACCGCTTTTTTAAAATCACATCCGTCCTCTGGTGCTAAATTATAAATATTAATATATCAAACTCCAGCAGCTATGATCCGCAGCTGATAGAGATTATCTTGGACGTGGAGATGGAAACAGAGACGGCTGACTTTGCTAATCTGGGTCTGGTACAGAACATCCACCTGGCTGAGCCGCAGCTAGCCACAGCCGTCAATTGGAGAGCAGAAGTAAACACCGCCACAAGGTCACATGGGTCGAGTGGTGCAAACAAACCCTTGTTGACCCCAATGCCAGCCGTCTTGAGTCGACATAATAGGTGGGAGTTTTAACGTGCAGGTGTAAAACCTCATCATTGGACAAAGCGGTGGCCATCTGTGCTCGGTTACGGCTAATTTGTTTGGGGTCCTTGCCCCGGTAAGCCACCCAGCCAAACTGGATTTCACATCCACAAAGGAGTTTAGTTGGAATAAAAAGCTGCAGGGCTTTGGGTCAGAACGCCCAGCAGGACGTCCGGATGCATCAAACCATCTCCGATCCAAAAGCCCCAGTAGCAACCGAATGGAGCGCACACTAGACAAGCAATCGACTTGTCATCAGAGGCTTAAATCGGGCCGGAGCAGAACCAGTTTCATCAAAGCAGAGCCTTAACAAACACCCCTCCTCCAACAGCTCTGTATCCAAAACCAAGCTCCATCCTCCCCTAACTCTCTGCCTGTCTTACTTCTGGTAGCAGTCTAATGAGGCAGAAGGGCAGCAGAGTGCACGTGCCATCCTGCCCATTATGCACGCATTTACTGGCTTCCTCTCCCACAAGCAGCAAACCGCTGGAAAAACAACAGCCTGCTATAGGTCTGAGGGAGACGAAGCCGCTCTGCATAAGTACGTGCAACACTCCTCATGTATGTACTTTCTTATCTTCCTCCCTCTCACTTGTCAGGGACAAGCTTTATGAGTGCAGTAAAAAATATTTTCACCCTCAAGGAAACAGGAGCTGCGACACATGTCAACCATTTTACCAAAAGCTGCTTTGAATCCTTATTTTTCTGAATCATAACTGACATGTTATGCTTTTCCAAACATATACATTTACAAATCACCTTGTAAACATAATTTATCATTTTATGACACATGCATTCTGCATCTAACTTTGATACATTTGACATTATTGCTTTAAAACAGTTAATTCTTTAAGTTTTTTATGTTATTTTTGCAATAATGTGGAATAAAAATACTGCTAACACAGTAATTTTCAGTGCTTATGCAGAATATTTTGCTGGTAGGGTTAAGTGGCAGTGAGCAACAACAAGTGGGGGAGGGGCGGTGCTGCTACTGTTTTACTGTTGGGAAAAAAACAACAACTCCTAAACCTTGAGAGAGTAGAAATGAGCTCAAGCTCAGTTTGCGTCTTATAACTAGAGTTTGCTGCATTCCACCTTATTTACCAACGTCACTGCGCAAATATCAAGAACTAAAGCAGTATTTTTCTCTACCATGTGCTAAAAACAAAGCAAAATTCATTTTGTGGAGAAATAACGAGACGCTATTCTAAAAAGAAGGGACCTCTTTCATTGAAACTTTTCAGGAAAAGCAAATCATGACCCAAGCACTCTCCTGTTGGGGTTCAACACATCAACCTCCGTCCCCCAAACTCGACCCTGTACGTGCTCACAGGCAGTGGCGAGGTCCCCTGGGATGCAGGGGTCAGACCCGTTCACCACTGCCTGCCTGCAACTCTAGTTGGCTCAAAGGGATATTCTGGGACAGAGTATTGATCGCAGGAGAGTGGGAATGGTGTGAGAAGGGGCATTTGTGGAGGTCAACACATCCGAATGCCTGTCCAAGTGGAAAAACAACAGCCAGAGATGACATGTCAAGAATCTGCAATTCTTCTGATCAATTAATAGCCAAAATGTTAGCAATTAATCCCTAATAAACATGAAGAGTTGTGCAGTTAGCTTGCATATTCCTGACATGTGCAGCAGCAGCGCTGCTCTGTCATGGTGCTTGTTTACTTCCAAGCTCTCAGCCTGGTCACGTTTCACCACAGCCTTGCGTTGGGTTCACACGCATCAGGGAAAAGACGGGAACACAAAGTTCCGGAGCTCGCAGAGGCAGCAGGAAGAATCTAAAGAAGGTCTAAAAACGGCCCTTTTGTTTTGTGACGTTCCTACAACATCGTGTTCATTTTTTTCACAGGCAAATTTTGGAAGCAAGCGCAACCGGTGTTAAGACTTCGGAGCCAATGAGAAGCTACTGGAGTTTCCTCCTACTTCTGTGCTTTGAAATCCACAGAGCTACTTTGAAGTGAGAGGAAATGCCTTCAGCCTTTTTTCACTTCACTATGTGAGAACCAGTTGTAGTAGCTGTTTAGTGTAGCATTTGTTAGTAATAAAAACACTTCAGTTGCTATAAATGAAAGCCTTGAGTCAATTCTTTCCCTACCCATACTATACTCTCTAAAACGTCCCTAATTAAACTGATCCCACTTTCCACCAGTTGACTTTTGTGGAAAACTAGACTAAATTAAACCCAAACAACTCATAATCATCAGTTTAAATGTTACCAAGATCGGCATCAATCAACACTTGCAGGTGTCTCCAATGGTACCCAACTGTTATTAGAACAAAGAAATATGAAAAGAGTAAAGACTGGCCTCCTTTCTCACCTTTGGCAGTGGTTGCAGTCTCCTTGAACCCCAAACAGACGTAAGGTGTGTTGTGTAATCCATTGATGCCCCCTTTGCAGCTGCTGGTGGGTTTAAAGCCAACCAGGTCTCCACATTTCTCCACATCCCTGTTTTCTAGTAGGTTCAAGGCGATGTAGTTCAGTCCGTTAGAGTAGCCGGTTGAGCTGTGGCGGGTCACGGGACTGCCGTACTCCTCATCGGAACCCTCACTGCTGCGGGACGAGATGTTCTCCACCGAGCTCGGCCTCTTCACTGCGTCGCCGCGTGCGAATGAGGGAAAAACCGGCGTCACTGTGGCCGTGGAGGAGAAGGTTTCTGAGCTATGGCGCCTTCGCCCTTGTGGATTGGCCCGGATGACCTTGGCAGAGCGGTCGGGGTCCACGGTTGGGGAAGCTGCTGCTCCAAGCAGGAAGACCCCAATCCGTTCAGGAACACCTTGGTCCTCAAGAGATAGCCTTCTCTCCCTGCAGCTCTGGCTGCTGGAACACAGTGTTCAAAAAAGCAAGAACATACACAAACATTTTAATAACTCCCTCATGTATTTAGAACATAAACTTGAAGCCTTTACTATATGCTTTATCCAATTTAAACCATATTGGATTTTCCTAAACGGCTGATTTGATTTTCTTCCCCAGAAAACCGAGTATTTAAGAGGTTTAAGTCTGGACTGAAATAACTTTCACATAATCATTGTATGAGTTTATATCCAGTAAGTTATGATGTAATATGATCATAAATAATGCTGGAAAAGCACTACATTTCATCACATACCTTGAGTTCTGAGGAACAAGCTGTGGGGGTGAGCTAGTCATTGCAAATGTCATCTCAGTGTAGTCATTTTTCACCTCATCGACAAAGCTTCTGGAGCTTTTCTCACACTCTACATGGTACACAACATCGTCCTCTGAGCAGGGGCATGAGGACAGCTCAGGCAGGGTATCCAGTCGCTCAACCGGAGTCTCAGCCCCTTTGGGCGAGTGCGAGCCCAGCTCCAGGTTCATGTAGTCTGACAGAGATGACCGCCCCGGGCCCCCACCGCTGGACCCCAGAGAGGAAGACTGACTCTCTGTGGATACGGTGGACGGTGGGGAAGATCTGTTGCAGCTGAAGTCGATGTTGATGTACTCGCCAGGGCTGCGGGGCTCTAAGGGCAGGGGATGCTCATTCATGCTGGGCAGGGTCCTCAGGGTGTCCAGAGACAGCCTGTTAGGTCTCCCCAGCCTCCCTCTGTAGGACAGATTCTCTGCTCGATGATGCCTGACTGGGGAGGGGACTGAAGGGCTGAGCGGTGATGTTTGAACCGCACACGGCTGCATTACTGAATAATAGTCTGACTCCCCGGTCTTCTGCCTTGAACTCTGTGGGCTCATCAACACATACTGGCCACTGTCTTCATTCTTGGATGACTGAAGTTTTGCAGGCAGTGTGAGGGAGCCCGTCTGGTAAGTCGGCTTAATTGACGCTGGTTCCCCAGCGAGAGGGCTTAAGTAGTAATCAGGAGGGGTCTGCAGAGGGGGTGGGTTTCCAGGTGACATGTTCATGTATTCGCCGTGTCTGTCAGGACTGTCCATGGAGGATTTAGAGCCACACCACATTCTCATGTATCCACTGTCTTCCAGAGAGCTGCTACATGGAGAGTTGGCCTTGTAGCCATTGGTAGCTGCCTGGGGATGCACCCTGGGGTTGACAATCTGCTTTGGTGCTGAGACACACATGGGGCTCATGGGTACATAGTTATCCGTCTTGCCAGACTGAGGTGCTACACCTGGCGTCATGGGCATGTAGCCATCATCACCAAGGTTGCTACTGGAGCTCCTGGATGAACCAATTTCTATGTCCCCATAATCCTCAGGATAGCATACTTTTGGTGAAGCAGAGTGGGAGTTTTGCCCATGGGCCATCCTCATTAGAGTGTACTCATCCAAGGAAGCAGAGGACAATGGAGTCACCACCTTCTGTTGGCGTGGTGTGGTGAGGGAGTGTGTTCGCTTCCTGTATGCCTTGTCACAATTCTGACCCTCGATCGCACAGCTGGACCTGCTGCCGTTAGCCCCCTCCATTAGCATGTAGCCGCAGGGGTCGCTCAGGTCACGGGATGGAGGTGTGCTGGACAGGGAGTCAGGAGTGTCACTGCGTGTCAGAATGAGAAACTTGTGTTCACCTGGGCTGGAGCTGAAATCATCACAGAGAAGGATGCCTGTGTCGCTGAGGGAGCCAGATATGGAGGCGCTGCAGCTGAAAGGACGTCTGGCTTTATCTGGAGTTGAGACCCTTGTTCCTCCCCTGGGAGATGAGCTGATGGGGCTGGAGGCGGCAGGAGGAGAGTTGGACATTGGCATTGAACGACTGTGATGGAGATTGCATGCAGACTCCAGTATCCTGCAGGTGCGCCCGTTGCTAAGGGTGTGGGACCTCATGAGATGATTTCCAGAATTGGGACTGGTGGGACTCTCACCCACTGGAATGGACATGGACACCGGCCGGGTTACGCTTCCATCTCCCTCACTGGCCGTCCTTATCCGACAGGATGTGAACTTCCTCCCTGGGGATGTGGCAGCCATGCTGTCGGTTCTGGATCTCCTCACCAGCCCGGTCTGACTTGGGGGGAGGTTGTTGAGGTTGCGCCGGGTGGGCACAGAGATGGGGTTGGTGCTGGCTGACTGGCTTTTGCTCCTCGGTCTGAATTCAGAGAGCTCCTTCATTGCCTTCATTGCCTCCAGGATGGTCTCATGGATGTTCTGTGCTACCACTGAGTCCTCTGCCTGCATCCAGAACTCCCCTGGTCCGGTTACTGCTGATCTGCCCACCTCTATGAAGAAGAAGCTGTCTGAGTGGCCACATCTCCTGATGTTCATGAGTTGGAGGTTGACAGCTGGTGTCTCAGAGTTCAGCTTGACGAAGCTGATGTTTCGGTTGGACAAACACAGCCTGTAGACTCCGGTGAGGTTTTTGATCTGACCCAAGCCTCTGGATTTCAAGTTGACCTGCCATACCTCCTTGTAGGTAGCTGTTGCAGGGGTAAGCTGTCCGTAAGTGGTCTCCTCAAACCCCACTAAAGAGGATGTGGAAGCAGGGCTGTCAAACACTTTGCTCTCTGCTATTAAGTCAGACAGAACGGTGTACCAGCTCTCCTGCTCCTGCTCGTTTTCTGCAGCCACAGCAAAGTATTCGTCCTTGGTGTAGAGGGCGATGAGGTGCTTGTGTTTGGCATCGGCGCGTTTGTTTACGCACAGACAGGAGTCCAAAGTTATGAGGCGTTTGGCGGCGGACTTATTTCTCCATTTCTTTTCGCTTTCATAGTACTCCAGCCGTGCGGGACAGCGCTCCGTGGGCTCCCGGAGCACGAAAAAACGCCTGTGTCCGTGTTTCTGCTTCCTCAGGTAGCCGCACTTCTTCACGTCATTCGTCCCATTAGATAACAGGTGTCCTACCGTCGCCGGAGGACTTGCCATTTCTCCGGAATAAGAGGAAAAAAACGCTCACAGTAAAAAGAAAAGACTGCAAAAGGTTACCCGTTTACTATATTCCACAGCGGACAAGAAAGCCCGCTGCGGTAAAAACAAGAGAGCAGTGCGCGTAGACCAGCGGCTGCTCTGATGCTGGAGAAAAACAACATGTGACGCTGCTGCTCTAAAAACAGAATAAAACACAGAGTCATAGGGGGCGGGGCGGAGCGTCCTGCAGGAGCAGCACCATAGAAAAACAGAAGAAGAAGTCGCCTTGCAGTCCTTGTCCCGTAGGAAAGGTACGTCAGCGTGTCCACCATATTGTGAGTGTCAAGTTCTCCTTGGAAACAGCGTTTTCCTTGTTAAAGTCGTCCTAATAAGAATTGCATTCATAACATTTTGATCAACCATTGTTATATAAAAAGATATATATTAATTTAAGAACAAAAATTTGCATTTCGGAGCATTTTTGTTCTAAAATTATTAGAACCAATAATTTTAGTTCTAAAAATTAAATATGAATACACATACACACACACGCATGCAAAAACATGACAGAATAAAATGCTTAAAATTGACTTACGTGATCTTCAATCTTAAATTTAAGATAAAAAATATATATCAAACCACCACCGTCATTATTATTATTATTATTATTATTATTATTATTATTTTTATTTTTATTTTATTTTTTTAATTACTTTTTCTTTTTATTATTGTTGTTGAGAAGTCGACACTTATAGCTAGAAAAAATGTGTGAGGCCTAAGGAACAAAGCAAATGGAACATAGTGTCCATGACATTCTTTTTAGCTATTTATTTATTTACTTACTTATTAATTCATTCGTTTATTATTTATTTAGACATTTATTAATTCATTCATTTTCTAAACGCCAATCACAACATGGCGGCGACGCTGGCGGGTGACTGGGGTTGCTCGTGCGGCTTCTACTCTACAAAGTCTACAATCTGCGCATGTCCATCACCGGAAGCCTCGCCGCTGATTGGCTGATTCAACCATTCAAAGGAGACAATCCCCCAGGCTGCCCCCGCTTTCCCAACGCTTCACTCTCTCACGTAGAAACAGAAACCGAAGCATCGCACGCCGGTGTAAATAAGTCCCGTAAATCCCACGGCAAAATGAAAGCGAGATGCAAAACAGAAAAACACATTCCAGAGGCTTGTTTTGGCACATCTGTTAGTCACCTGCTAATCTCGCAGATCAGTTGTTAAAAACACATTCCTGGGTATTAAATGTTATTTTGAAGTGTGTTGGGGTTATTTGGATTAATGAGGATTTGAAATGTGCAACAGAAATGATGCGTATTGATGGTACTCATTCATTTGTAAAGGCCGTGAGAATGTAAACAACTCTGACGTCCCAGTTGTTATATAAGGACTGTTGTGGCCTATTTTTAAACCTGTGGGTATCCCTGACCAACCGGAACATTGTGTTTCCTATTTCAGTCCTTCAACATTCCTACTCTAATCTGAACATTTGGTTGAAGCACTGGTTCAGCGCACTATACACCTTTTATTCTCCTTTGCTTATGCTTGTATTTTGCTGTATGGTACAAAATGAACCCTCTGAAGGAAAAACAGCCATCTCACTGTTTTTCCTTCAGCAACTGCGTCAGAGGTTTCAGTCAGTGCAGTCAGAATCTGAAGCAATGCTGCCATCAGATGGCTGCTGCACTTCATCCCACATGTGTGCACGCAAATTTTCTAATCTGAGCTTCACGAAGGGTGATATTTTTGTTTACTATGTGGATCACAAAGACAATCAGAGAAGCTGTGAAATGACTGCTTTGAAACATCTGCTTGTCAGATCATCCTGGTAATTATGTCAGTAATTCTGTCCATGATCTCAAGGATCATGCATTTCTATCCATGTATCCATGATTGTTTTTATTTTTGTATTAATCCCCCAACAAGCAGATTACACCTCAAACTCCAAGGTGTCAGAGTGAAGAGTGTCTTAGTTTCCTAAAAAGCAACAACCAGAAATATTCACCAGATTAAGGCTAATCCTGACTAGTCCCAATCACTATTGTTCTCAAAATTGGACTCCTGTTCCTCTTTTTGTTTTTGTTTTGCACAGGAGTTCATTTAGAAGGCCTTAACCTCTGCAGCAGCATGTGTTTTTGTGAAAGCAAAACCATAAACATGCAGGATAAAGTGTCAAATTCAGTCAAAAAACAAAACAAAACAAAAAAGAGATTATTGTTAAGATCTAACAACCAGAGAAAAACAGAAAACTAAAACAATAATAGCATGTATAGATGGATGTTTAATACGTTTTTAGTGGATTTCCTGTCATATACACTTCGACTTTTATACTGATGATACATAAAAATGTTGACGCAAATCAGCTAATTACACTTTAAGCCTTACTTAGTCCATTTGATCAACCTGAATTATCTTTTAAATACATTTAGGCATCTATATGGCAACAACTTTTCATCTTTCTCTCATAAAAACAATATGAAAATGTGGATTAGGTAGTTTTGCATGTTTGTTTACAATATATGTGCATAATTTCTCCAACACTGATAGCTGTTAGTGCTGTAACAGTTAAAAAAAGTTTTAAGTTTATCTAATTTAGTTGCAACATGTGAGAAAGTTGGATGTTTTCCTTTGCTTGAAAAATACAAAGACAAATCAAATTACTCTCAGAATATTTTTTTAAATAAAGTAATATTTTGGATATTTTCTTTCCTAAAAGAAGTTTAATTGGGTTTTTGTTACTCCAGACCAATTTGGGTAAAAAAAAGTCTCACCTATCATCCAGACTTCTGCTTGTGGCAATACTGACATCTAGGGGCAAAAAGACAGAAAACACCTTTTATTTAAAAAAAAATCCACTCAAAAATAAGAGCGATATTGAATTTAAAATTGCATCCTGTTTTTTATGATTTATTGTGATAACGATAACGATACGTGTGGCAATAAAAATTTATTTCCAAAACGTTATTTGGGGTATTTTTTAGATAAATATATTGTCTTCACTGCACCACAAATACCGATCTTAAAAAATACCAATTTTAAACAGGCTTAATCACAACACCAGCTACACAACACTGCACACTTTTACTAATATTTTACATTTTATTGATATGTATATGTATATCGTGGAACCAACAGTAAAAATAAGGAATCGGTATATTGAATATTATTATATTTTATAAATATTATATTATTAATAATTATTATTACATTTGTAAATAATATTATACAATTATTAAATAATATTTATATTATATACTGAGACAAATTTACCTCCAACACGCTTGTCAAACACTTAAAGCGGAAAACGGAAGACAAATAAGACGACACTTCCGGTTTGTATTTTTTCAAAACATAAGTGGTGATAAGCAAAGTGTAATTATCTTTCATCGTCCTAGATCCTAAAATGTTCGTCGAAATCCTTCATGTAGTTTAATTATATCGCTAATGACGCATTTTGCTAAACGATTTTTAGTTACAGTTTATTCACGTGACGTGTTTTATTTTTTTTATGTCATTTCCGTTTGTCTCCGAAGTCGATGCTAGTAACGTTTAGCTTACGTTTCTCTACGTCGGCGCAGGAAAAGAAAACCGTCAACCAACACTGCGCGGCGGCAGCAGAGCCGAACCACCAGCGGAGGAAACATGGTGTCCACGGCGACGCTCTTTCTCGTCTCTTTGGCCTCTGCATGTGAACAAGTTTTTGCTGAAAGACAGCTAATTTATGCTACAGTGGTGAGTGTTAATAGTGTTTGCTATGACGCTACTGAAGCTGCCCATACCTGCATCGATATGGCTGAGCTCTACAGAATTGCCTTCAAAATGTGTTAAATATTGTTTTCATTTGCGCTTATGTCAACATGCTTGGTTAATTATGCAACTTTTTGACTGTTGTGAAGTTTTTGATTCACTTGTATTAATTCGGCTCGAAAATAAACCAATTTGGATCACGTTAATTTTAATAATGTCCCAGATTTTGGTTTTTAGGGCTAGCTAACATTAAGCCTCTCTAAAGCTGTACTACATATTAAAGCAATATGTGTTTTATTAATTCTTAAGTAATGTTAATGTTTATTTCAGACTAAAATATTTGGAACAAAGTGTGAGATGACACCTTTGAAGAGATATAAAGTAATATGAACAGTCTGCTGCTCAGCTAGCACAATGTAATCAGGAAGACAGAAGTTATTGAACAGCTATTAGCTGGCATTATCATGTTTTGCTTCCCTGTGTTAAATATAAAGTCACTTCCTGTTTTGAAGTAGTCTGCCGTCCTTCACTTCTGTATTTAACAGCATTTTCACAAAAAAACAATGTAGCATGCAAGATAACTGAATACAATTGTTACTATTCAAATCAATTCTTATCTACTTTGCCTTATTTTCCTAAAAACAGACAGACTTTCTGACTGAAATTCCTTTGGGATTAGTCATGTTTTACTGTCCAAAGATGGATCCTTATTGAGGATGTCAGAGTTGATGAATACAGAATAAGAATACAGGCCATTTTTCCCATTTATATCTTTTACAGATGTTGCTAATTTTGCTTATCAAGGTCAAAAGGCCATACGCATTCGTAGAAACCGTCACCTAGTTTCAGAGGTTTCCAGTGAAACTAGATTAAGACTCTAGAAGGGGATAATCCAGCCTACAAATAGAGTTTGCACACCTGGTTTGTCTTTTTTTGGCTGTCATGGATGCATCGTTTTGCAGTGTTATCTCATGTGGGACGAACCGGCAAGCCGCACTTCTCTGTGGTGGCTTGAGAATTGAGTAGTGAAACCATGTTATTTGAAGTGTCAGCTCTGTTGTGGTGATACTAAGTCAAAGAAAATACTTTAACCTGATTTACTGGACTATTGAGCCTGCAAGGAGAGTGAGATATAATTACAAAACCCTTGGTTTGTAATGGAAATGTTACTTTGTGGTGAGTGGTTTGATCTGTTCAAACTGGTTTTAAAGAATCTGGTTGTAAAGCTGTTGGACCCACCGGCTTTTTAATGATATATAAACTTTTGGCAGATACTTGGAAATTCCTGCAGTCAGCTGACTTTACTAAAACATTACTGACACAGATAAAAGTGGAAGGAAGGTGTCAGCTGATGATTTTGATGACTCTGCATTTTCAGTTTGGATGTCTTTCACTTTAGCTCTTTGGTTTGGATGTAGAAGTGTTTGTTTTAGTTCATTTGAATCCTGATGGCATAAAACCAAAACTATCTTTGAGCCATAATAATTAAAATCAGCAGAAATGACCTGTTTAGATATATCCCATAATGGATCTATGACAGCAAGATACTTGTTACTTCTGTCTACATGTTGCCTGACCTCTTTCCTCTCCTCCTTCCTCCAGTTGTTTCGACATGGTGACAGGTCACCAGTGAAAGCCTTTCCTACTGACCCTCACCAAGAAAGCGCCTGGCCTCAGGGCTTTGGACAGCTATCGCAGGTAAAATAGCTGTGAGTTTTGCTCTCTCTACAACCAGAGGTGGGTAAAGTACCCAAAACTGTACTCAAGTAAGAGTAGCACTACTTCAACATATTTTTACTCAAAAGTAGAAATACATCATTAAAAAAGTTACTCAAATAAAAGTAAAAATTACAGTGCAGTTGAAAATACTCCAAAAAGTAATTTTTTTCTAAAAATTACTCAAGTAAATATGAGTAAATGTAACTAGTTACTGACTCTAGACGTACAGTAAAGTTTCTGATGGTTCTAAATGTCTGGTTTGTGTTGAAAGGTCGGGATGATGCAGCACTATGAGCTGGGCCAGTATCTGCGGACGCGTTACAAAGACTTCCTCAATGAATCCTACATCCGCCACGAGGTGAGACATGGAAGCACCACCTTTATTCTAGATCACTTGAGAATTAGCAAACACCTAAACACTTTTTCTCTTCTTCCACCAGATTTTAGTTCGCAGTACAGACGTTGATCGCACCTTGATGAGTGCTGAAGCCAACCTTGCAGGTCTGAACAACTGGATTCTGTCTTTCTTTTTTTCATGAAGTAATCCTTAACCTTCAGCATGTCGTTTTTTTGCGTAGGCCTCTACCCCCCTAAAGGTCAGCAGATATTTCAACCCAGTTTAAAGTGGCAGCCCATACCGGTGCACACAGTACCGCAAAACGAAGAAAAGGTTGGTGTTTTGAGTTTATCCGATTCTCCAGCTGAAACTGCAGATTCCTGATTTTGTGTTATTATTTTTCTTTTCAGCTGCTCTCATTTCCTTTGGACGACTGTCCTCGCTACGAGCAGCTGATGAATGAGACTAAAAACACAGCAGAATTTATCAATGTCACAACAAAATACCGGGTACATCATTTCTCCTCTTTTTTAAACTTTTCTTTTTAATTAAAATCTGTTTCACTATTAAAAACAATGTATTAATTTCCAAGGAAAGTCATTCTTTCTTCCTAATTCTTTAGGACTTTATAGAGATGGTAAAAAATAAAACGGGACTAAAGACAGCAAATGTGGAGTCAGTGTGGAGTGTGTATGACACACTATTCTGCGAGGTAAAAATCCCAACACACACACACAAAAGTAAAACCAACATTTAAAATCAAGCAATTTTCATCTTTTTTATTGGTAACAGAATCAGAAAACACAGAAAGAATGTGACTTATTTATAAATATATCATGCAAAACAGCATAATAGGGTAAAATATGCTACCAGTTGTTAAATATTGGAATGGATACATCATGGGATGAAAAATTGTTGAAAAATAAGCAAATTATTCACCTTAAATGTCCTTTATTTTGAATTTGGGTTATTTTTTAAGTGTTCACCTTTAGAAATAATTCCAACTGATACAAAAACATGGCAGTCTAAACAAAACCTACACAAACAAAGTCGCTCAAACCTGCTTGGCCTCTTCAGGGCGTCTCTGTTTTATATTTATTAGTCACTGTGTGTGTTTGCTTTACGTCCTCAGTCCCGACACAACATGTCCGCTCCAGAATGGGTGACTCCCAACGTCATGGAGAAGCTCAAGTTTCTGAAAGACTTTGGATTTCAGGTAGAAGTCGCAGCAACATCTTGGCTTTTCTTTGAGATTTCTGATGATATTGAAGAAGGTTAACACGGTTATTAATGCTGAATGTTTGCAGCTCCTATTCGGGGTTTACAAACAACAAGAGAAGAGTCGCCTGCAAGGAGGCACGTACACATAAGGAATATTTATCAGTGGTTTTTCAGATTTGTGGAGGATTTTTCCACAAACATATAAAAACATGTTTCCACTCTTGATGGAAAAATGTCTCTCTTCCAGGTCTCCTGCTGGGGGAAATTGTGAAGAATCTCACCAAGATGGCCGCCCCTCACCCACAGCGACAATTAAAACTGATGATGCTCTCAGCGGTGAGATACTAATGATTCACACCGATTTAGGTTTTTAACTGAAGTTAAAGCATTCAACTTCTATGCACTATAAATCTGGAACAAGCTTCCATAAAACTGCAAAACAGTCGAAACACTGATCTCTGAAAAGACTCACCTGTTTAGAGTTGCTTTAAACCAATAATCACAGCATCATTGACCAACATAATTGATGATTTTGATGACGTCACTTAACAAAATGTATTGTTAGTTACTGGATTCCCAGTTGGTGACTGTATGATGTTTTTATCATGTAAATCTCTTTGAACTGCCTGAAATGAAATACAAATAAGTTTGATTGATTGAAGTTGTTTTTTCTGGTTGCTACACAGCATGACACAACCGTAGTTGCTCTTCAGTCCAGCTTGAATGTGTTCAACGGAAAGCAGGCGCCTTACGCCTCCTGCCACATAATTGAACTGTACAGGGAAGACAATGGGTTGGTATTTTATTTTTGAGATCATATGTCACTAAATAAGAAATTATTTGCACTAATTTGCTGTGTGTGTTTAGATCTGCGTCCGTGTCGATGTTTTACCGCAACGACTCCAGCGTGCAGCCGTACCCAGTCCAGTTGCCAGGTTGTGCTCATGTCTGCTCCCTAGAGGACTTTGTGAGGATCACAAAGCCGTTCATCTCAGACGACAGGGACAAGGAGTGTCAGTTGCCGTCAAAGGGGAGAGACAGACGTGAGATTCCGGCGAGCCGCTGCCGTCAACACTGACGATCAGCTTCTGGTGGGTCCTCACTTCTTTTCTTTTCTTTCTTGTTTCCGTTTTAAAGAAGTGATCATCGGCCTGGCCTTGTCCGGCTGCCTGCTCCTCGCCCTCATCGCCGTCCTCCTCGGAGTCATTTGCCGACACAAGGAGTCCAATAGCAACAGGGGATACCATCATGTGATCAACCAGGAAGCCGGGGAGGAATCCTGACAGAGGCACAAGCTACTGCTTCGGGGTTCGACGAGCTTCGCCTCTTGGGACAGCAGCAGCGATGATGAAGATGAAGAAAAACTTTAAGTGACAATAATCTTGGAATTATCAATACAGATCACTGTGCCTTGCATCGAATTTGGACACTGCAAAAATATTTTTTATTGCAAATATCTTAATACTTTTGAAATAAGACAAAACTAACTTATAGATAACCTTTCAGCAAAATATAAGAGCTTGTTTTAACTCAATAATTTATTAATATTGATTAAAAAGTTCTGGTTCCACTGGCAGATTATTTTACTTATAACACAAGAAAATATCTTGTTATAAGTGAATTTATCTGCCAATGGAAATAGAAAATTTTTGTCAACATTAAGGAATTACTAACTTAAAACAAACTCCTATGTCTTGCTGAAAGATTATAAGTTAGTTTTGTCTTATTTCATGTGTATTAAAATATTTGCACTAAAGATACTTGGTAAGATGCAGTTTTTTGCAGTGGAATACTGTGAAAATGTTTCATTCTTGGATGTGGGTGTTGGGTTTTGGGCCTTGTTTGGTTGGTAATTCTAAGGTCTGATGACCAAGATGCCTTAAATATTTTTTACTTGTATGTTACTGTACCATTTTTCATCGTTTCGTGGCTTTCAACACTCAACATTTCAGCTAAGAGTTTATGAAGCAATCTGTTTGATTTACAGCCTTATCACACACTGGGAAAATACAATTTAGGGGCTTAAAAAGGCTGAATGACAAGAATAGAGAATAAAATGGTTCTTTTCAACTACATGTCATAAACATTCAGATTGTACCGTAACAACCAGAAAGCATTAATTAGCTTTTTGAATCACCAGGGTCCTTTAAGATTATCAGCGTTTGTTTACGTTAAACTTCTTGTCTCAAATTATCTGTCCTACAGTGTTTGTTTTTATTCCAGTTTGTTGTTTAAGGAACGTTTATTTTCTAACCAAAAATAAATTACTATTTTGAGGCCACGTTTTAACGCAAATGATGGAAAAGCATCAATTTTCACCATTTAATGTCCTGCAAGCAGAAGTACAGATACATGTATGAACAGATGTTCTAGTAAAAGTACAGGTTGAACTGTTTTTTAAAGAATGTACATGAGTACAAAAAGTTATTTTCACCTTTCCGTCATTATTTTTCTCACCATGGACTTTGACTGGGCCAATCTTTTCATTGCTATGGTACTTTCTATGTCTTTCCATTTGCCAAATAATTTTAGCTTTTAGCAAATTCTTAACAACTTCACATTTCTAGCAACATCAGAAGTGTTTTCCAGTAAAAAAAAGCTTCATACAGGTAGGACAGCAACCCTGCCTGGTCATGCTCTTCCAGACTCGTGTCCAGTTTCAGTTACGATGATCCTCTTAATCTTATTAGTCCATAAAATCTGCCACATGACAGACTGTGTATACTGGTGGGAAGAGGCCTGCAACAGTCGAACTCTGCAGCAGAAACAATAAGGACATTGTGCAACGGTTTGATTTGCAGTTTATGTTTGACATTTTATATTTACTACTATTGTCTAAACAGTGCAGTAGACCTTTATTAAAACATGGTAGTGCTTTTCTTGCATACATTATTAGTGATTTGGTTACATTCAGTATGGCCACGGATATAACCATCAATACCATGAAACAACTGATAGGGAAATTATCACTGCATTTTCTGTGTAGCAGACAGATTAAAAACACTTTCACACAAATAATACCAGATTTGCTAGAGAAACGGTGGCAAATTATGCGCACAGACGCAGAAACATGCATTTCACACCGTTGTTAAAAAGCTGGACCCAAACGACGAGAACTTCGGCTCCTTCACTGGATTTTAAAGTCCGATATAACTCGGTGATACAAGCAATGGAACCTAAAGAGCAAACAGCAGCAAAAGAAACACTTTCTCAGTCCAGGCTTTAGGTTTGCTTGACGTCAGAGAGGATTTCTTAGTAATTAACCACAGACGCAGTGATTTTGGTTCAAGAAGTGGGTCGTAAACAACACCACAAAAAAAAAATGAAATAAAATTTTTAAAAAAATAGTACAGGCTGTCATAAGATTCAGAAAACTTGTGATGTGAAAACAACAAAAACATAGGAAGGATGTGGGAAACATAAAGCTACAAAATATGTTAGAAAAAATCTGATGAAAATAAAAATGATGTATAAAAGCTGACTAAACATCCAAGACAAATATTGAAAACACGCTCACACCACCTACAATTAAAATATCACAACACGCATATAAAACTGATTGGCATGGAAGCAGACAAAAGCATAAGTCCTTTGACTAATTCTTGTGCAAAAATATTTTCTTTAAGGAATGCAACTATCTGATATGACAAAATGTGATGGCACATTGACATTTTCTTCCTTGTAGGATAAATAGAAGAGTGTAC
Organism: Alfaro cultratus; assembly: GCA_903066825.1. Taxonomy (NCBI): domain Eukaryota; kingdom Metazoa; phylum Chordata; class Actinopteri; order Cyprinodontiformes; family Poeciliidae; genus Alfaro; species Alfaro cultratus. Next base: position 24,873 of record CAEFZX010014454.1, on the reverse strand, counting down.
ATACAATTACAGAAGAAAATATAAGATATGAGAAGAAAAACCTACATTCCAGGCTCAAAAGCCTTTTTCTCTGAAGGTGATCTTCCACTAAGTGCAAATTTCTGCCTCACAGCTCACAAAAATCGATCATATTAAAGATCCTTTTGGTCACGAACAAGCTTTAAAGATCCCTCCTTTCTTGTACTTTGTATGCTTTCTGAAAACAGACTCAAACATTTGCCACCTTGAAAGGATTCACATTCTCCCCCAGTCATTTCCTTTATACTCATGACTAAGGAATCCATGTTGTAATCAATCAAGAAAACTGAAAATGACTTTTTGTCAGTCAACAGAGGAAACCAGGCAATGAGAGCAAACACCAAATCACACCTGGTGGCTAGCTAGATATAAATCTTACAGAAATTTGTACACACTGATAACAGTTATGAGAGCTTATATAAGTCATGTGGAACCATTAGCCATGTAGGGGCGATTGAGCATCTGATGCGCTAACTAGCAGTATTTTTATTTATTTCTTTATACAATTTTGAATTTATATTGCAACAAAATTCTGTTCCAGTTTGATAAACATTAATAAACTGGATTAAGTTATAGTATTTCCAATCGTTTCTATTTTAAATTCTGATTATTTTTTATCTTCTGCTAACTGCTAGCAGTGCTAATATCCCGGATTCACCAAGTACTGTCAAGCTAGCATTGGCTAATTCCTTATGAGATTTTTCTACATCGTTCTCCTTGTATTGCAAAATTATTCAGATCAAGATGATAACAGCAATGAATTGGATACAATAAAACTTTACATATTTGTTTTAATTGTAAGTTTTTAACTTTTCTTTTCCTTTTAGCAGCAGAATATTAGCACTTGTTTTGCACCAGAACTTAAGCTTAGTTTGTAAGAATAATAAATTAGCTTCAGTGATGCAACGTTAATTTTTTTTTCTCAATTTTACTTTTCTAGCATTTTTTTTCTCTTCTGGCTAATTTGCTAGCAAAGCTAGCATTCCCGGCTACAGCGGTGAATAGCAAACTAGCAATGGAAAACTTTTAATCAATTTCTTTTTAATTTTTCTCTTTGAGTTCAGTCCCATTTTTGATAAAAATAACACACTGACTTAAGTGACACAAAGTTTTTATTTTTTAGTTTAGACTTTATGCTAGCAATGCTAGCTCTCCATGCTTCAGCAAATTAGCATAAGCTATTTCCTAAGAGCATTTTTTTATTTTTCTCTTTGTGTTTCAACAGAACTCAACCACAGTTTAATAAAATTGACAAATTGACGTCAACAACACAAGGTTATAATTTCTTTAATTGATTTTGAGGTTTTTTGGAGTTTTTTGGCTTATTGCTACCACAGCTAACGGTTCCAACTTCTGCAGGCACTGGCGAATTAGCATGAACTAATTCCTGTCATGCGAGTCTGAACACTCAGAACTCTGCATTTAAGACTTTGTAAAATGTCTGTAAAAGAGCCAATACCTCAAATGTTTTGACACGTTTTGTTTAACGGTGTTGCTATGGCCCAAACTGTTGACTGACAGCTTTAGGATGAGCAAATTAGTGACTGCCAATGTCTCCTTACCATTGAAATTTAAAAGTGGAATGATTTTCTGGCCACCAATATTTCCAGTCTCTATTTTACCCTAACCAAAGCATTCAAAAGAAATGTTTTCAGTTTTCCTGTTTCCCACCTATTGGTGGTTAAATGCTACTTGTCTGTGCTGAAGTCCTCAAAAAAGCTGGTATTCTTGTAGTTCCAACTTTCTTGCTTTATTGTATCGCCACATTTTCACACAGTTGTTGAAGCTAGTTGTGTGGTCAGCACTTTTAATTGAAAAGTACTGAGGTTGATGCAGCTGTACAAGCAAAATCGGGACAAAAAGATAAAATCTTCTTATCCAAAGTCTTCAATGGTTCCTATTTAATTTTGTGGGGTGCAGAAATACGTCTGCGATCCGCAGTAATAATTCTGCGGCGTGGAATAATAGTTACTATGTTGATGATGTTGGTAGTTGTTGTTCTGTGGGGTTGAGTAGTAGTTGTGATGGTGATGATGGTGACTCTGGATGTTTCCTTGGGCAAACAGGAGTGGGGCCGTGGAAGGAGGTGGCTGCTGGGCGGAGGCCACCCCCGGTGCTAGACTCCCATTGCGTTGAATAGAGCCATACCAGCTGGACGTTGCCATCTGAGGCGTAGTGGACAGAAGACTGAGAATGGAAGGGACAAGAAGGTAAGTTTACTAACAAATATTATAAAAAAATAGGTAAAATTGGTTTTAAAAATATTCAACATAGGGAAAATGTAGGTTTAGTGACAGCAAAAGCCCAATATTCTCATTGATAATTTGGGAGTAAGCAAGATTAGTAGATCTGATAGGTTTGAACATGCTAATCTCTTCAGTGATTTAAAATCTGAAACTGATTGGGAGTGTAGAGATGCCTTAATATTTTTTATTTCTTTAAAGTCAAACCAAACAGATGTAAGCTTTTGTGTATGGAGAACAGATGTGGGCTGAGAATTGAGCCTTGGGGGACACCACAGGTGAAAAATGCTGTAAATTAAGATGAACAGCCATTTCAAGCTCTAAAGATCCAGTTCTTTATATAGAATATAAACTACTCAAGAGAAAAACATGTGAGATTTATTCTTAAAAACATGAAACTAATCATTTAATAGCCGTTTTTATTCTTGCATATTGTATACTTGCCATTAATTTCTGTATACATGGAATACAGACAACTTTCTTTTGGTGCACATGAATCTTTTTCCACCTGTCTGCTGGTGCTCACCTGGCCCGATCAGATCTGCTATTGATGCTCCTTGACAGGTCGTCATCGCTGTCGTACCGTCGCGGGTTGTCAAAGAAATAAGCTCTAGAGCTGAAACTGTGGCTGTTGATCATGCCGCCTGGCGCCTGAAAGAAACAGAGTCCAGGTTTTTATTCTAGAAGAAGAAGAAGAAATCTGCAGCGTAATTTGACTTCTAGATGATCAGTTTACCAGGTTTTGGTGGGGCCTTTGGACTCTGAAGAAAACCACCACTAAGCTGGTGGGCAGCAGCTCCCAGAAGAACAAAATAATCCCAAAAACAATGTATCCCTCACCGCTGATCTTCTGGATGTCTGCCTTTAAAGCACAAACATTTTGAAATATGAATTAGGAAACCTGATGTCACCAAGCAAACAGATAGAATGAATCCACCAAATGTCATGTTAAAAGCACAAACTCCACAAAGTTTCCCCCAGAAAACGTGCTAAGCCTGCTGATTGGGTGTTAGGGCAGTCATCCATCCAGCAGCCCGTCATGTTTTTGAGTTAAAAAATGTTTAAAGTTGACAGAAAATTTCAAAATATTGCTTCATAATTGAGAAAGATGGGAAGATTACTACCTGAACATCAACTATAAAGTCTTAAAAATGTAAACATTTTAAAAATACTTTAATAAATAAGCAATGCTTAGCCTGGTGGAAACCCTGCTTCAATCCATTTATTTGGGATTCAAACCAATACAAAGTAGTTCATAGTTTTGAAATAATCTGAAAAGTTTATTTCAGATTAAAATCTGAAATTTCACATTCACATCATGAATGTGATGGCGAAACATTCGCCATCACCTGGCGAATGTTTCATGAATGCATAAAACATTCATGATCTTTTATATAAAAAGATTTACAAAACTTCAAGACATCCAGTCCAGGCTTGTTTTTATTTCCTGAAGTTCTTGTGTAATTGCAGGTGTCTCCCCCTGCTGGTCATTAAATCCCTTCATTTTTGCTGCTTCTTTTGGATCAATATTTAGATCTTTTTCATATAGAGTCTGATATATACAACATAGGCAGGATTTGAGGCTCATAACTGTAGTTTGTTGAGAAACATTAAGAATCTTGAAGAAAATTTGCAGAGCATGCGATATCATATAAATTAAGTAATTTATATGATAGGAACTAAAGTCATAGTGATTTATTGAGTCTATATTGTCCGACAAACACAAGGAACTCCTTCAAAATGTGTTGTCTGTCTCAAGGCCTTCACCCTCTGATGTAGGTCAGGATACACAGACATGGTTATTTATAGCCAGACAAAACCTTTTACCCTGCTAAGCACCGCTCTACTAATTCTCTAAAGATGCGTTTTATACGCACTCAAACACCCCAGCTACATAAAATATTCACTGTTTCATCTTCGTCACAAACATCAATGTTTTCTAGCTGAAAAGTAAGCACTTCCCTGTCCAATAAATTTGATTTTATGGCTCTCATGTGACCCAGATTAGCACTGCATTTAGCAAGGCGCTATAAAAACTAGTCGTATAGGTAGAAGTACCTGATCGGAGACGCTGTACCAGCCATAGCTGAAGGGGCTGGGTCTGTCCTGCGGCGACAGGGCCACCACCACTAGGTTGTAACAGGCTCTGGAAGTATAGAGGAGAATCACCACGGCTCCTACGGCGGACGCTTGGCACACTGATGTTCCCTGGAGGGAAGAGTCATTGTGTCATAACAAGCTCTAGTTCTATACCACCAAATATAGGTCAACAAGCATTACAAAAACGATTAATTATAAGCCTGAAGCATGAATTTAAACATATTACCATGAGGCTTACACAAGTTACATTAGCTCATAAATCTCAATTTTGGTTTAATATAAAGTACAATATTTCTAACAATGGTGTAAAACTCCCTCCTTAATTGATTTCTATGTTAAATAGCAAGATGATCTAGCTAGCAGAAATAATTAGCATTGAATTAGCCTGAATTAGCATCATCAGTCTGTTAGCTTTGCTTACAAGCTGCTTCCTGTATGTTTGACATTATTGAATTTCCACCTACAGAATTTGCACATGAACTGTAGCTTGGAATTCAAATAAAATGTTTTTATCCAGCTGTAAAAGAGTTTCAAGCGAAGATGTGATTTGAAAATGTGGCACTTTTTATTTGTCTTGGAGGTTGAAATCAGAGCTTAAATAGACATCCATGTAATCTAGTCGCTGTGCAAGCTAACATTGTTAGCTTCAATGTTAGCTATTTGAGCTTTATAACTATAATTAATGGAAGTTGGAGTTGGTAAACATTTGGCTTTCCAGTTAATTTTTCCAACTTTGAACTCTAAAAGTCAGATTTTTAAAACATGGCAGCCATGTTGGATTTTGAGGTTGGGTTGGTAAGAAATCCCTTCATCTCCAAATCTCAGTTCTGACTTCAGGGTTAATTTTTCCAAAAACAAATTACACAAACTCATCAGAACAGTCGTCCAACAGTAATGTTTAATAATAACTTGACTTTATCTCTAAAAAAGAAGCAAAAACTGGTGAATGATGCGTTTCTTTCTACCTTTGACTCGAGGTAAACGTTGGCAGAAGACATTTTGGCGATTTTGAATATGCACACAGCAAGTGATATGGCACACAGGACAAACAGGCTGTCGTTAATCAGGACCCGAGCCAAGACCGCATGTCTGATTCCCCCATCGCTGCACAAACAAAGAGCAACACATGAAAGTGTAGAGAGAAAAAATGGACTCAACATACAAGAGAAATAATTTCCTGTGGAAACTAGATATGAAACGACTGAACGATTGCTTACCTTGGTGGGTCAGAGTGCATCAGAGCTCCTTGAGCTAACAACGCGCAAGTTAAATTCACCACCAGAAAAAATATACTGAGACACAGAAAGAACAAGCGCAGAGGAACCCTACGGAGAGAAGAGAATAATAATAAGAAGAAAGGATAATGATTGTTATCAGCTATCAAAATTACCCAACAAGGCTCTGATTTTCATTCCTAACCAATCAAAGACTTACTTGTATTTGGTGAGCTCAGGCGAATACTTGGCTTTAGCTTTAAACATCACCTGGCGAAAGAAAAACATGAGAGATTCCTTTAAAGATAAGCAGAATTTAACCGTTTCATAGAGATCCCACCTTACAGAAAGCCGGAGCGGGCCTGTTTTAGAACCAGAGTGTGAACTAACAAAGCTCAGGGAGATTCCTGGAGCTCAATGAAGTATTCAAACACGAGCTCATAGTGAAAGGCTGAATTATGCTGATGAAAATCAGCAATATGTTGGCATGCTGCTCTCCACAGAATCAAAAATATGATCCATATCCCCCTAAATCCATCTGCTTTCAGTTTCATACGTTCTTGTTTTTCAACACTTTCCATCACGGATGTACAACAGACAAATCTGAAGAAAATTAAGAAAACCTCCTGCAAACAGTGATTTGATGTCAAACAGTTTGCTGGTCAAGTTGACTATCATCTGCATAAAATTACTAAAACTGTTCATTAGTTCCAATCCTGGGATTATAAACATCATAAATATAAGATGTTTTATGTTGTTTGTCCAATCTTTACGTACCATTTTCTCTTTAATTAATAATAATATTTGAAACCATCTTATACTGACCACAAAAGTCCTTAAATACATCAACAACATTTAGTTCAAACATCTTAAACCAACAGCCACTCACATGATCTGCCAGTATGGTGAAAGTAGGCCACAACGGGGTAATTTGTAACCAAGAGATGAGGCAAGCAGTCAACAAAGCAATTCAGTAGCGTTGTAACTTTTTCTGCTCGGTGTATGAATTCACTTCAGACTACATGTCCTCTTAGCACACAAGAAATGTTTATGTCTTTTCCCAGCAAAGGCAACCAAGTGTGAACTTGACCGTCTGCTCCTTTATGAAGAGGCGGATTAAAACAAAGTCAGGACTTACAACTGACTCATCAGAAAAGCAATGCTGGATGTTAGGCAGCTGTGACATGATGTCTGTTAGCTTTTCACCAGCCTTCAATGCCCCCCAGGACTTTAGGGTAAACTGCACGGGTCATTTCTCAACTTTGGTTAAATATATTTGCTCTGTAAAGTAAACAATAGGCCTTTGGGTCTGATCAGCACGATATTTAAATGCAGTTAGTGTCTAAGAGTCAAATATATATTCTTTGTTCAGTGATGCCAAAAAAGTCCTACAACTTTACCCTTCTAGAGTAAAATTAAGCCACTTCCATGAAAGACAAAACTGTTAAGAAATATTTCCAGAGGTACAAAATTCAGATGCCACTCTTATTAAAGTAACTCTGCTACTTAATAATATGAATAATTGTTGCTTTCTCTTTTGAATGAGAGCTGTTAGATCATGCAGTATAGTCTTTTGTTTCAGATTTTTGTGTAAGAAGTTCTTATATCACAAGAATCTCATATGCCAAAATTCATCAAAGGTTAAATTGTAGTCCAAAATACAAATCGTACTTGCAAATAGATACATTGCATGTCTCTTAACTTCAATATAATTACAATTTCATCAAGATATTGCATGAGGAATCAACCAGGTCAGTGATTTAATCGGGTTATGAAGACCAGAGAAGCTGTGAAGATGCAGGGAATAGTGTAAAACATGGAGGGCAGGACAGGAAAGCTTTGACCTTGACCAAACCTGCGTCCTTTAGATATGCTCCTGTGCCGATGCAGAGCACTCAAATAATCAATGTTTCCCCATTAAATTCTGGAGAAGCCAGTTAATTTTCTACCCATTTAGAGAAAGTGTGTGGATGCAATGAATCCTCTATAACTTTAAATGGTTTATGGGGAATGTATTTTAGCAAAATCATCAACTTTTCCAAATCTAAAATAACCAAGATGACCTGAAGAAATAGTGCTTGTATAGCATTTTGAAATTTTGCAAATTGGAGCAAGTTATGGCAAATCAGAGTATCATCTGCAAAAAAAATAATTCACCTTTAGTCAAACACAGATTTAATGACGCTCACATAAATACGTCTTAATGCTCAAACTTCCTCACAGAACAAGCAAGAAACAATTTTAGTTAGTGAATATTTCTTTTCTATTTCTGGATGATATGGTATATGATATTTTGAGCGAGAGCAGCACGATATCTACACTATCAACCTATAATATGTCAACTCTATTATCAGTTTGTGTTAAAAAAACACTTTTTTACAGTAACAAGTAAAATATTTTGATTTTTTTTTGTGTTATAGTTAAACCTAAAGCTTTACAAAAACTGTACATCAGAACCAAAACCTCTGCTTTAGTATAAGCAGCTGCTGTTGTAAAAACTACTACAACAGCTTCCAGTTTGAGCTGTGGAACAAAATGTGAATCTGATATATTACTCAGACCCGAAGCAGCCAGACGTATAAAACCACAATCAGGAACGATTTCATCTCTGAGCTGGCCAGTCACGTGCTCTCATAACTGAGATAAACATGTTCCTACAGATATAATGACAGGAATGACGAGGCATGGTGGTAATTAACAATAGAACTGGTTAATTACTCAGTCATGTGAAGAAGACATTTGAATTCTGCCTTAAATCTACCAACTTGAAGGTTAGCATGAATGCAAAAGTTGGCCAGAGGTCAGCGGATGGGTGACAATGTTTATTCAGCAGTCATATGACACCATGAGCTGCATTAGCAAATCACGACTCACCCAGCCAGACGAGCTTCCTTCCTTTTGTACAATGCATGTAAATGTGAACCAGGCTTTTGCAAAACGAGGAGACAAGCTGGTCTTTGATATTTGGAGTGCACAGCACAGGTGTTGAACAGCTGCAACCAAACAACTGGGTTCCTTCCCCCCTGTTTTTTACATAATTAGTGAGTCTACTCAGACATTTGTTTGAGTGGAGTCTAACCACAGACCAAAATTAATATGACTGTATGTAAACATCTGACCTCAAGACCTCACCACATGCCCCACTGCATGCTGGACCATCTGGTGCTTGCTGAAAGACCTTTTAGGTGAACATAAGAGGCCGCGCTGCAGCAAGAGTTCAATGACATGTGAGCTAAAACAGCTTGATAACTTTTGTGCTGTAAGTGCAAAGACTACAACAACATGACCAATAAACTGGTCCAAAATGGTGGCAGAAAGGCAACCGGCTGCGATTTCATGTAACTTTTACAACCACTAATTACAATGTATTTTATTGGGATATAATGGGATAGATCGGCACAGTGGAAGGAAATGATGCATGTTGGCAACAGTTTTACAATATAAAGACCTGAAATGTATGACCCTGATTAAATACTTTGCAGAACCAGTCAGTTCCAGTGTTTTTTGAGCATGTCTAATCACTTTGAATATCTAGATACCTCAAGCTCAGTCAGATTGGACATTTAAACATTAACTTTCAAGTAGTGTCACCATTTAAGGCTTTTGTCCTGTGTGAGGTGAATCTCCACCCCAATCTCAAGTCTTCTGGAGCCTTTTCTTGCAGTATTGCTCAGTATTTGCCTCCATTCACCTCTGCTTCAGGTTTGATCACCAACATAGCAGTGATGTGCAGCCAGGGGCGCAACTATGTACATTCTGAGATGTATGTCAACTCATTCTAGGGGTGCTCTTAAAGGGTCTGGAGGGCTTTTATATTAAGTGTTGGCAAGAGACAGAAGGGGAGGGGTGTCTAATCTGCTATTGTTCATATTTGCTCATGCAGCAGCTGATTATAAATACAGAAGATGCTGACTAAGTAATTTTTCTGCCGTTTTATGGCACCCCACTAGCGTGGCGCCCCTATTGTGCATAAACATCAGATTTGTGCAGTTCCTGATGAATATTTGCCCTGTCAACAGCTCCTAGAACATGACCTGTGGATCTTTACAGCTCCTCCAGAGTTACAATGTAATGCATTACAAAATGCATTTAAGTTTGACTTTTTGTAGCTTAAATTAAAAACAGTTACACAAGCCAAAACCTCAAGTTTACTGCAAATTGACCGATCTAAGCCCATTCTTGACAATGGGTCGTTAAACACGAAATACCCGGAAAACTGCACGCTCAGCTGTTTTTATGAAATCGGTCACACAGAAACACACATACCTGTGTGAAGTAGAGGTTGAGCAGGCAGAGTGTGAAGAACTGCAGGCAGACGGGGCAGCAATAGAGCAGCCAGTAGGCCAGAGGCTGCAGCTGGTTGGCCTGCATCACATTTTTAAAGTAGAAAGAGAAGAGAGTCGTCCGCAGCGCTGCCCACAGCAGGCACAGGAACAAAAACACGCTCTGGTAGCTGAAGCGCTTGTGGCCGTAATGCAGGATGAGCCAGAGCTGCAGGTAGACGAAAACAAAGAGGAAACAGTAGAGGACGGTGTAGACGGTGGTCAAACTGAGCTCCAGTGTTGGAGAGATCGCATCTCCGGATGACTCCTTCAGAGAGGTAAACAAATCGGAATCGACCTCCTCTGCTGGCGAAAACATCTCCGCTTGATGCTTGTGAGGTGGGAGACGCTAAAAGTGGGTCAGACCTGGGTTGCATTTACCATGGAGGGCAAAAAGGCGACGGTATTCAAGCGCAAAAATGAGATCAAAACTGTTTCTTTTAAAAGAAGTGACATTATTCACCCAGAAATTGGCTCTCCGATTGGAAAAAAACTAGTGAATAAATGAATGGTTCGACATTTAAAATGAGCTAAGTGAAAAATAACAAGAAGGAGCCAAAGAAAAACAAGAGAGGTGCCTCTGTGATTGTCTGCAAAGCTGCTCTCTGCAAAAAAACAACTTGAGGGGGGGAAAACCTCCAGATCAGCTGTGATGCAGTTTTAGACCAACCCCCTTGTTCCGAACGAAAGCGGAAACTGGCGTTTGGTGTTCGCCATTTTGGTTCAGGATAACGATTAACTACGTGGAGACACAGCTGAGCATTGAGCCACAGTTTCAAGCTAGTTTCCGAGATACATTTCCTGAGTGAGCAAAAAGAGGCCACACCCCTATTTTTCCACTCTGCAATTCTATTGGCTAATCCTGCAACCAGCCTCCACAGCAAATCCATCCCATTGGTCAATAATGATGTCAGCTTTATACGTCCAGAACCCCAACATAGACGTAAAACCATAGACTCCGCATAAGCCCCACATAACGTATTATTATTATTATTATTATTATTATTATTATTATTATTATTATTATTATTATTATTATTATTATATAGCGTCTGTTGATACGTTTACGTTGGCGCCGTCATTGTGAGTGGCACAACCACTCAGTTCTATGATTTTATTATTGTTCAGTATGGACCCGATGATCACTATTTCTCATTCTGAAATCAACATAGATTACCGTGTTTGAGTCATAAATATCTACTGAGCGTAGATTTTGTTTCCGAGCATATTTGTATTCGTTTTCCGTATAAAAGGCCTCACACAATATGGCTGACGCGCTGACGTACCGTTTCAAGCCTACGTGCTTCTACTCGTCTTTGTCTAGGAACGCTTTCTCACTTGTGAGTGCTGATTGGTTCAAGTGAACGTTATACTTGGATATGATTGGTCTACAAAAGCAAGTGGGCGTTTCTGCTGGCAGCGAGGCTTACAAGCAATTTACAAGATGGCGAATGAAAATTCTAAAGTAAAATCGTGGTCATTTCAAATTGAGAGTCTGCGACATTACTATTCTTAAATAATCAATTTGAAGCTAAATGTAATACTCACAATCAAGGTCTGTGTTTTTATTGGTATTTCATAACAAAATATAAGATCTCATTGAGTAGTTTTCAGCTTTGAACACTTAGGATACCGCTTTTATTTCGAAAGAATTAAAGGAAACATTGGGTTTACTGTAAACGCAGCACTCTTAACGCATAGCATTGAGCATCTTGCTTTTAAAAGTACGTATCTGGTGCAAGAAACGTAAATGTCAAAAATGAACAAGAAATATCTATGGGCGAGCACACAGACTGCTATTAGCTGATGAAGCAGAACATCCTAAAGCTCCTGAGATAAACTGAGATTCCAAAATATGGGATTTATTTGGGATTTATGTGCTTTTTCTTCTAAGAAAAGTAAAATGGCCTCTTCAGACTTGCCAGCAAATGACCCCCGACCTCCCCCAACTCATACCTCTCAGGTAAATGTCAGGTGTTTTTATTATTATTATTATTATTATTATTATTATTATTATTATTATTATTATTATTATTATTATTATTATTATTATTTCTTAAATGTAATCATTCAAGCTAAGTTACTAACGTATGGATTCAGTGTTTTGCCTGAAAACTTAAAACGTCTTAATAAAACGATAATTTTGAATATTTCATGCGTCTATTAAAGGTTAGACTGGTGTTGATATTCATACCCCTTCCTAATACACCATCATGGTTCAGAAGTGTTTGTGTTATGTATTCCTCCACTGATGAAATAGTCTTGTGCATATCTGTACCACTCATTGTGTTTTCTCTCCTAGAGAGGACAGTTCAGTCTGTTAAGGATGTGGGTTTGTGTTGCTGCCGTCCTGCTGTGGATCAGCTCAGCTGGATGCCATGAAAAGGCCAATATGTCGAACCATATTGAATTCACAGCTGCAGATTTCCACGAAAGGCTGCTGTCTGGGAAGATGATGTTCCTCTATTTTCAGCAACAAGGTAAACACACGGTTCTGTAAACAAAACAGTTTATTTTTAGGCAAATATCTTCTAATATATTCTTAACATAACATAATTCCCTTTTCTCCTCTGTCGTCTCTAGTCTCTCCCACTGTCTCTCTCTTCCTGATGGAGTTAGAGAAATCAGCCGAAGCTCTGCAGGATTACGGAGTGCTAGTTGGCAAGGTGACAGGAGCTTTGTTCATTATGTCTGCTCCGTTTGTTGTAAATGTTAGTATAAAAGTACAAAAAATGAAGTTTTGTTTTGTAGGTCACATGTAAAAAAGAGCCTGTTCAAGCATACTGTACAGATGCGAAGCAACAACACAGAGCTTTTCTGTTCAGGTAGGTTGTGAAGATACAAAATTATCAGTCGGAGCTTTTCAGAGAATGTTTGCTGTAAACGATCTCCACAATTTAAAATGATTAAATCCCCGTAGTTCAATGGAAATGAAGAGAACCACAAACTAATGAGACCAAAGATGACCTCAAATTAGCTGCTTCAGTAATCATGACCATTATGCTTTCATATCAAGATGGATATTATCTGCCTGCTGACTGCATTAGTGTTATTCTAACTGTTTGCAGTTTTGCATCTTTGTGTTTGTAGAGGCGGCAAAGAGTTCTTGAGTTTCAGCTTGGACACCGTCTTCGACGTCAACTCCATAGTGGCTGAAGTCCTGTTGTGAGTATAAGCACCAATTTGCACAGTGACTGAGTGATACGGCTTGAGGATTTATGGTGTCGTAACCAAAAACAGGTTTTATTGAGATTTAATGTGACAGACCAACAGAAACAAACATTTTTTTTAAAATACTGTAAAATTGTGATGTGTATTTGTATTAGAATTTGTTTTGCTTTGCCTCTTTGCCCTCTAGCGCCGTTCTACGTGACGAGGTGAAGTACGTCCACACGGACGCCGACCTGCTGACCTTGGAGAAGGCAGCCAAAGGGAAAAAGGACATTGTTATTGGTTACGTTCGCAGTCTTGGAACTCAAGGTGAAGATTTAAAGCAACAAAATGACAGATTTGCGGTGATTTTTTTCTGTTTAGCTCGCTCCTACCTGATCAGTTTTCCTAAATGATAGAAATCAAACATAAATAAACCAGATGGTGTCTCTGATATGCTTCTCAGAACACAGATCACTGATGGAGACGGCGTACGTTTACGGATCCAAATATCACTTCATCCTCATAACCGGAGGTCCGGTACTAAAACAGTTAGGGTATGTTTTATTTTTTTCCTCATGTGAATCATCTATTATAGTTAAAGTTGCAGTACACACAGCTCCCGACCAAAAACAACCAACCAGAGCCAGGAAGAGGGTTTTAGCTCTGTCAATCAGTTTCAATGTGCTAATGCCGAAGAAACAACTTATTGTTCCAGGGAAAATAGTATCTGCTGTCATCAGTGGCTATACTAGGTAGCTTTAACATTTGTGGCTAAGCTGTAGCGTAGCAGAGAGCAAGCGGGAGGAAATGATTGACAGCTCTAAGACCCTCCTCCTGTCTCTGATTGGTCGTTTCTGACTGATTCTTGTATTTCTACAGTTAGCATTGGAAGAATGCAGAGGAGCTAAATTTTTTCACAGATTATCTGTCTAATATTACATTATCAAGATATAATGATACTTTTAACAAATATGTGAAAACCATACTTTTTATTGGAGTTACAAACTGCAGCTGTAAAGCAGTAACAACATGTTTTCCAGAGTCAATGAGTCGTCCCAGCTCTCCAGGGTGTGGTTCGTCCACTGTAGAGTTCATGGTACTGTCATGACCCCTGTGACCTCTGAGCGCTGCCCATTGACACGCATGAGGACGGCCCTGTCCACCCTGAGCTTGCACACGTTCCTGCAGCTTATGGAGGCCCCACTTGTGGTATTTACAGTCCATCAGGAAAAGCTGGAATGGTTACTTTTCTAGTAGAAAAATTTAGAAAAATCTGGGCTTTCACCTTTTTATCAGTCTGAAGTGTTCATCGATCCTTCGTCAGTCCCACTTCCGCAGTTCCCCTACCAGCTGACGCCTCAGGTCTTCCTGTTTTCTCACCCTGCGACTGAACACCTGGACCTGGACACGGCCAGCGCTCTGGCCTGGAGGCTGCGAGGCCTCGCCCTGCTGCTGCTGGTGCACAGGTGTGCAGAACCAACCGGATTTAAAAACATATCACATGTAAACCAGGTTTAAGTAACTCAGGTTTTGTTTGATGTTTGTGTTTATCAGGCAGAGCCCAGCAGTTAAAACCCCTGATAAGTACAACGCTGCCTACCGACTCCTTGAGAAGGTAGAGTTTATATTTAATTTAATTGTTCCTGCAGCTTCATTCACTTACAGTTTAAAAAGTCACATGTATATAAAAATATTTGTATATATTCTTTTGTTTGCAGAGTTCTGAGGTGAAATATTTGACTTTACACAGCTTGGACGACGTGTTGGAGCTCTTCACGAAGCAGCAGGAGGAGGAGGAAGAAGACGAAGAGGAGGAAGAGGAAGACTCACATTTAGGTTAGAAGATCTGCTCCATGTTTCTTCAGAGAATTCAAACTGGATGCATGGAAAAGAGAGGAGTGTGAACGTGTGTGTCACCAGGAGAGCTGGATGATGAAGTCGCAGCGGAAGTGTACAGAAACCGAGGTCACTTCCTGGACCTGGACTCGGTCACACAGCTAACTTCTGACAACTTCCACTCTGAAGTTGCACAAAGGAGCCTCATGGTGGTGCTGTTCTACCTCAAATGTAAGACTTTCATCTGAGCACAATTTGAGTCTGCTTATCAGTTTGTTGCGCTGTGATTTGAAGAAGATGTCATTCTGGCCACCAGGGGACGCTGTTTCAATGGCTTTTCTCGGATCTTTCATTGACGTTGCAGAGAAACTTGAAGGTAAACAGATGAGACCTGCAACAGGTGCAGTTTATGTTCACAACAAAACCTAGAAGAGGTTTATTTTCACTTTTATGCTTAGAATTTACATTTTAAACATTTTAAGGCATGAATGAATGAAGTCTTCTCAATAAGTTGTTATGATTTCCAGTTTGTTTCATCTCAAGACAGTTTTGTTCTCACAAACATTCAGACAGAGGAGTAAAGCAGATTTTTATTTTCCGAAATGATTGTTTTTTGGGGTTTTTTTAGACTCCAGGGTTGACAACGTCCAGATGTGTGTCGTCGACTGTGGAGAGTGGACCGACCTCTGCGCCGCTCAGCCTGGCACAGCCGTCCCGTTTCAGCCAATCACGGAGTTTCCCAGCGTCCTGCTGATCCAACCTCAGCAGGCGGCCCAGCGCTACACCGGAACGCTGACCGGGGAGGCGCTGCATCGCTTCATCATGATGTAAGAACACAAAACCTCTGGAAAACATTTAGAATTTTGAATTTGTCATCTCAACTACCTGTAAAGAACAAAAGAAGAGCTTATGAATCCAACATAAAGGAGGTTTTTTCTAGTTAACTCGTGGGGATTTATTGATTTAACTTAATGCATTTGATTAATATCAATATTCTGTTGCAAGACTTTTACAGCTTCAAAGTTGATGTAAACGCTTCGCAAATGCTGCAGCTTGAAATTCAAATTTTTTTTTATCTCACACGTCATGCTATGCCATGCAGACTCTCTGTCTGCAGTGACGAAGTTTATCTCCGCTCAGCTTGTTGAATACTTTAAACGAATCCAACTGACAGCAGTTTGACTTAATTTTTGGTAATTCAGCTAATAATTACTTTTTCACTTTGTGGGATTAATTCAAATTTCCAACTTTTATTGTAAGAAAACTTAAACTTTTTCCTTGTTTCTTTTTTCTTTCTTCCACACCAGGAGCCGCATGGCCTCTCCTCTGCTGCTCTCCACCAATGAGGAAGTGACATCTTTCCTTCAGGAAGTTCCTCACCCTGACCTGGCTGGATACAGGCCTCATAAGGTCCTGGGTTTGTTTAGGACAGAGAGCCAGACAGGTGGGAGTCTGTCGTGAAAAACATTGATGTGACAGAACAATCACAGTGTATTGGTGGCTGTAGTTCATTGTTAATATCAATATAACAGAGAATGGATAATGGTAAAAATCTGATTTGTGATTTTTCTTCCTGTCCCAGATTTGTCTGTGTTCACTGAAGCAGCAAAGTTATTAACTGGAGAAGTTCTGACTGGGCTGCTGAGAGACGGACTGGTGGAGAAATGGTACCAACTTTAAATTCACTCCACATGTTTTGCTGTTTTCATGTCGTTTCTTCTTGACTGTTTTTCCTCTTATGCCGCTGCTGGAGTCAAAAGTTATTCACAAAAGTTTCTTCCAGTGCGTTTGAGTAAAAGTGACTAAAACATGGTGTAGCAAATTAAATAAACAGTAAAAGGTGAATATTTTGTAGTTGTGGCGTTACAAAAGGCTTCCGGAAGCAAATAAATGAGCAAATAAACTTTTTCTCCATAGGGCTGTGGAGCACGATGTGGAGCCTCCTGCGCTGTTGTTGTTTCCTTCTTGGGGGAAACTCAGCCACCCTTCAGTGCTGCCTGTGACCTCATCAGCTAAAGATCTGCTCACCCAGATCCACACTACGCTGCTCCAACCAGTGGTACGTGTGTCTCTTTAGGATTAGGTGCAAATGGGGGGAAAAGAATAGCAGTCAGTAGAGTATCGTGTAGAAATACAAACTAGTTTGTCTGTGTGTGTGTGTGTGTGTGTGTGTGTGTTTGTTTTTTCTTTTGGTTTGTTTTTATAGTAGAGTAAATGGTTGTAGCTACAAAACAAGCCCAAATCATAACTCCTCCGCCACTGTGCTTCAGTGTACATGAGGTTTTCCAGGAATATTACTTTATGGATATCCTTCAACCTTTGCAGTCAAGCCACATTAGTTGATATTAAACTGGTTTGATGAACTGAAATGTTCAATCTGCTGCACCACAACTAGCACAAACTGGGTTTCCTTCTGATTCTCACAATGTTTTCTTCTCAATATCTTCATTTTACGTATTTGGCAGATTCAGATCACCGGATTAACGTTTTATTCCTATTTTATTCCCAGCCTGAGCTGACCGTGGAAAACCTGCCGTCGTTTCTGTCGCTGGGTAAAGCGCTCCTCCTCCTCTTCGTGGGAGAGGAAGAGGACGAGGTCGGGCAGAGGCAGAACCAGGCGCTGGTGGACCAGATGAGAGGCGTGTTGGAGCAGGGAGGCGCGAGGACGGAGCGATACCTGCCCTGCTGGATCCACCTGTACAAATAGCCATCAATTTAAAAAAATAAAACACAAATAATTTCCTTTTGCATCAGGAAACAACACACAGCTTCACTCCGTCTGTTTCAGCGGTCGCACTCCAGCTGGTCTGTCTGTTCTGGGTTCATACCTCGGTTCTCTGCCGCCGCTTCCTGCGTTGGTGCTCACGCATTTACCCAGTGGAGACGAAGTCTACCAGTATCCACCCAACACTCCCATACTGGCCGGCTCTGTGCTGCAGTGGCTGCAGAGCGTGGAGGATGGGACGGCGCCACCAGCAGGTACTGAGAGGACAGAAAATCCTAAAATTATTCTAAAATATTTAATATTATAACGATGGACGTGTTTGTGCCACATAAAGATTACAGCAAATGGTTAGTGACGTTTTTTAGAAAACAGTTATTTATTAAATAATCTACCCAATATTACTAAATTTAGGATTTTAATAATCACTTTTTAGTCTTATTTCAGGAGCAAGGCAGTTCAAAGTGCATTAAACACCATGAAGTCAACAATTGAGAAAACAAGAAACCAACATTTTGATGAATCTCATCAACATCAAATGTGTTGGTCCTTGTTTCATTTATAAACTGGTGGGTTTTTATTCTAGATTGAAATGAACTCTGTGTTTCTGCTGCTGTGCTGTTTTCCTGAATATGTGTATATAAATATAAAACAGTCTTTTAGTTTTACACACAATCTGCTGCTGCCAATAAAATATAACTTTCATTAGTGGCACACCAACATTTTCTGACAGTGCAAGAAAACACAAGAGGGCGCCGACTCCCAAATAAATGAAAATGCAACTAAAATGCAGAACATTTGTTTATTAATTGTTCAACATTTTTTTGAAGTGCTTGTGGCGACCTCCCTCAGAGCTTTCTGCCCTGGGTGGTGAGCCGTCATCAGATCATTTAATAGACAACAAGGAGGAGTACAGAACCACTCTGTCTTTACAGAGCAATCTATGTTAACCCAATATTTTGCCATTTTCTTTACGTTCAGTCTTGCATCTTCCATGCAAATGAAGATTTCAGCTCTAATTAGAGTCAGCAGGAGTTTTAAATGTGTTTTACCTTGAACTCTACGGCTTTGTCTCCACAGGGATGCTGGGTGGGGACAGCTGGGCTCCTGCTTTTGAGTTCTACGACTTCCTGAAAGTCATGGACATGCAGGAAGTCGACCCCCGTCCTCCAGAAGACGAGGAAGTGAAGACAGAGGAAGTGAATGTTGAGGAACATTTGGTGACTAAAACAAATTTTGATATGAATTCAAAATTTCACTCTGAACTCTAAGAAATGTAAATGACACACAAAATCTTACTGAATACTTTAGTCCAGTTTCTACTGCAAATATTTTAGTTTTATATTATTTTAAGCAACCTTTCAGCAAGATATAAGAGCTTCTTTAAACAAATAATTCCTTAATAATAATGAAAAAGTAATAGTTCAGATTATTTCACTTGTAACAAGACATTTCTTTCTTGTTATAAGTGTAATAATATGCCAGTGAGATTAGTACTTTTTATCGATATTTAAGAATTATTGACGTAAAACAAGTTCATATTTCTTCTTTGAAAACTATTTTTGTCTTATTTCAAGTGTACTAAGATATAATGTTTCATAAATAAATACCAAGTTTTTGTCTGCGTTTGCATTTGGAGGTTTATTCTGTAGGTGTTACCTCAGCGATGTTGACTGTCGCCGTTTCATTTCCTGCTTTCTGTGGTTTTTGCATCTGATTCACCGTGAAACATGTTGGGGTTTCATCAGATGGGCTGATGTATTTCTTTCTATTTCCCACCGACGTTAAGGCTGCATATGTCACTATTAGATGTTTGTGGGTAACCTCAGCTGCTACTGAAGACTGTTGAGCAAACTGAGTATTTGTGTGACTGATAGACGGTTCAGCATAAAGTTGAATGCATTTCATTAGGTTGTTTTTAATAAAAACAGGTGCTCTTTTTACAATTAAAGTTTGATGTGATTTTTTTGGTCTTTTGCATCATGCAACTTATTTCTCCTGCCAACTAGCTGTAAATACCATTCTTTATTTTAGCAATAGCCACATTAAAACTTATTTTATTTGTAACAGGAATTAAAATGTGAAAGAAATGAAAAAGAAAAAACAATGTTATGGAAAATATATATAAAAAAACATTGAATTTTACATTTATTTCCCTCACTTTTATTTACTATTTAACAATTATTACATTCATTTAGTATGAAAGCCTCATACATTCTGATTTTATTTGGCAACAAAAACTGTGATGGAAAATTTTATCAAAGAATTATGACTTTATTAATCTGATGTTGAATATTTTACCAGGAAATTTTTCACCACAAAGCCCGTCTTATCATAAAAGGAATGTTATATTTTTATACTAATCCCATCAAATTAGATTTAATTTAGGTTTTTTGATGCAGTGTCCTCTACTGGATAGTTTCTTGGTAATTTTCTTGTCAGAAACTTTATACTAATGGCTAAAAAACAGATTAAATTTATGATTGAAACATTTATTTTCTACTTTTTCTTGTTTCTCTAACTGTCAGAGCGCCCTCTGGCGGCCCGCACTTTGAAAAACACTGACGTAACCTACTGCGTAAATAGATTTCCAAGCGCACGAGCGTTATAGACTATTGCTAAGCTAGCTACGTAGTGTAGATATATGCTGGGCGGGGCAGGATGACACGGAGATGATTTAAAAACACTATATACACTTTTGAGTGAATTCAACCATGGTTTATGTGAGTAAATGTTGTTTATTAAATGTTATAAAGCAATAAAATGGCTCTGCTTGCTCTGAAACTTCCAGTTGTAATAGCGGGAAGAAGCCGATGCTAACGCTAGATGCTAATGCTAGCTACGCACTTGACAGCGTCGCCGCCATAACGGCTCTGTTTCTTTTAGGATAAACAAAGGAACAAATACATTTTATGAGATAGAGAAGGTAAAGTCTCAGAAAATAAAAGTGTAATTCATGTAATTTTACTTAAATTTATGTGCTGTTTGTTTTCCTATGACTAGCCCGCAGAGTTTAGTCTACTGCAATTAGCGGATCTTGATAAATCAAGGATTTCTCTCTTAGGGAAAAAGGCGATAGTAGAACCAAAATGAAGTCCTTTGAGGTGAAGGAGGACAGCACAGGATCATCCCACCTGCTGTGTGAGGTATGTGCGAAAATATTAAATTAAAATACTATTTTGCACAACTTACTTTATATAAATACAGTTGTCACACTAGCATAACTTAATTATAGCTCTGTTTTGGTAAGTATATACATAATTAATAGGATGTAAACACTATAATGTATGCCTTGCAAGCAACAAAAACGACAAAGAAGCCTACAGTACAGCATTTTTGTGGAAGTCTTTTCCTCTCAATGGGTTCAACCCCCACTTCTTTTGCCTCCTTCTGTAAAATAATTGCCGCTTGAAGCTATAAAGCAGGAGATAAGATTCATTATACATGCCAGAAGAGCAGCCAGCACTGTACGTTATGTCCTGCTGTGTGGGATGACCTCTAGGGTCAGGTCAACAATAATACACTAGTGTAAGATCTCAAAACGTCATATTTCTTAAAAGACTGGCCAAATACATGCAGCTAACCTAAAATTTTTCAAATACTTGGTCAAATAAATCCCTTTGAATAAAACCAAAATGACAGCCTTTTGCTTAAATTTTAAACATGCTGTATAAATTAAGAGAATGGGAATATGATGGTGTATGTAGATTCAGTTCGTTCAAATTAGTAACTTTTTATTGCACACCAATCAGTGATGGAGTACCACAGCATCTAGTACTTGGGTCACTTTTCTTTACTGGATATTTGTTTCTACTTTTACTGGAAAGCATTGAATAACTTGCCAGTTTTACCTAACAATACTTATCTTTATTTATCCAGGTAACTTATTGGAGCTTTTAACTTGCAATTTATATGTGCATTCATGTTTTCATTTACTTCCACTAAATATTTCCAATAATTGAAATTTCCTGACTCAAACTGATGCATATGTCACTTGATAAATTAGGGTTTATCAGTCAATCATTTGATCAAATATGGCAAAGTCTTCATTTTTTTCCTTATCCTTTAAGAACTCCAACTGTTTTTGGTCAGTAAACGCAACAAGTGACATTGTTTTCAATGTACTTTTTTGTAAACTGGTAGTCTCTTTCTCTTATAGTTTCTGAAATTGGACATTTATTCAGAGCTCAGTTTTTGTGAAAAAAGCTAGCCTCATGCTTACTCATCATAAGAAGTTGCATCAAAGTCAAATCAAATCAGCAGATTTACTGGAGAAAAAAAATTAAACTAGACCATAACTGGATTGGATTAGCCTGCTGTCATGGTGTAAAAAAAAAAAAATAAATAATTTATCCAAAATAGAGTTATTTTGCATCAAAGAGGGATTAAACTGATTCTTCTTGTGATTGGAAACTGATTTCAAGAAATATAGTTTTCAGAAGTTAGTTGTGAGACAGTAAATGTGTTTCTGTGCTGGAGTGGATTTTCCCCTCCAGTCAGTTTACAGAGAGCCGTTCACGTCTATCAGCATCAAACTTGCAGTGAGACTACAAAAAAAACTCCAAGCACGTTGCTTTGTTTTTCTACTTCTGCAGACAAATTTCACCCAGCTGGATTTGTTTTGGTTTTACAACAGTTTAGAACTGGATTACATCAGGGGTGCCAATCAACGCTCACTTCTGAGAACACAAGGTTTGATGTAGGAATGTTTTTTCCAGAGTTTGGAACTGAGAGAGTTTATTAATTTTATCATGCTGACCTTGGTGTGCCAATCCCAGCTTGGAAATGGGAATTCATTCCTGATGCTGCCTTGTAAAATTTGGCTTTCCTGATTCCTGGCAGAGTAACTGAGAAGGGAATCAAACGCACCCGGTGGTGTGTTTGGACTTTTGAAAACAGGACTCTGGACAGCTCAATTGTGGAATCCGGAAATTATCTTTTCAGACCATTTGAACCATGACAGGAAACAGAAACTGTGCAACAAACTTCACAACGTTCATACAGTTATGAGTACTGCCTTTGGTACGTTTGTTTTTGAGTCTGAGATTAACTGGATGGTCTAGATTAGATGAATAAAGTGAGACTTGCACAATCACTTTATGAAGAGAAAGTTGGGAGAAATTGCGATGTTTATGTGATTGTTGCCAGAATTTAAATGTGAGAGATTTCAATTTTTGTTATTTTTTTTAGTTGTTCTTTCTTCAACCTATGTACAGTTTCTTTCGTCACTGTATCTGTTTAAACCCCCCAAAACAAAACGAAAACAAAACAAGAACTGGTTTGTGATTAAGGCTTAAGATGTCACTGAAATCGTTTTAAACATTTTAAATCTACCAAAATAAGAAGAAATGTAACCAGTTTTTCTGACAACCTGCTAGTTAACAAATTTATTCCCAAAATAAATTTATATGCTGCAGCCAAAATAAAATGTCCCTTCTGTTTTAGTCAAGTCAAATCAAGTTTATTTGGGTTTCATTTCAGCAGCAAGGCAGTTCAAAAGTCAGACTAAATTTGTTTGTGGAAATATCAAATATTGTAAATATGGAGTTAAAACAACATTATGCCAACTATTTTGAAAATCACATCTGAAATGTGACTTTGAATAGTTATCAGGAAGCCTTGTTAGTTTGTACTGATGCTCTTGAGCAAAACGGAGGTTTCAACATCATATTCCGGCTCCATGCGAGGTCTCATGTCTGCTGTACGGAGGTGCCTCTCTGTAAGGATCCCCGCCAACAGAGCAGCACATCATGAGAAGTAAATCATTCCTGCTGTTTGGTGAGAAAATCTGGTTTCAATTCTCTGCACATTCTTCAGAAAATACAGTTTATTCCTGGGGACATGCCTGAAAGAAGTCAGAGTATTTTACAGTTTTTCTGAGCCAGGCTGGTATTTACTGACTAATAATAATGAAAATGAAAAGACTACCTTTAAAGATAATTAAACTTTGATCACAAAAATTATTTCAGCTCTCTTTGTGGTAGATAAAACTTAGAAGGAATCTTCTTGATTACAATTCTGGTTTATGCAATCATATATGCTCAGTTAGATAATGGCATCCAGATGGAAGCAGGAATTACGCAAAAACAAGAAGATGCTGCGATGGAAACTGATGTTTTGTTTTTAAAAATTGGTTTATAAAGGTTTCTGTCTTTAGGGTTTATTACAAGCTTTTATTTACATGTGAATTTGTGACAGAATGGTATTAGTCCATTCTGTCACAAATGCAAATGTTTCTGTGGCATAATAAATTATGACCACCTTCCTGCAGCCGGGTTAATGAGATAAGAAATCCTGTTGGGAATACTTCCTGAAAACGACTGTGGGAATATATACTCCATACTTCAGGAGTACGAGACTCTCAACCATAATTATATATATAAAAAATAAAACTCCTATGGGATTCTAGTTAATCTGGGTTCTCACAAACACAAATACATCGAACATCTCCTTACTAAACTAATTTTTGAGAGGCCATCTTAACTCTGGCAAAAGTCATAATGTATTTGGTTGAAATGTCTTGGGATAATGTTAATTCCTTTTGTTAAGTTGGATATATTACCTGAATTCTGCTAATGCTGAGTACAGTTAGTCAACAGGGGGAGCCAGTTGTATTTTTAAAACCACCCATAGATTTGAAAAAAGTAGTTGTGTTCCCATTGTCATTGCTGTATCATCAAATACAACCAGCACAAATGAGAGGAACCATTTGTATTTTAATGAAGCTGAAAATAGACTTAGAAGACCATTTGTGGTTGTTGATCAATAAGCCGCAGATGAGAAACTTACTGTTTGTGTCTGCATGAGGGGAAAAAAGTGATCAACTAAAAAGCTTTTATTACGTTTTCACGCAATTCTGGGAAGAGAAACATGAAAGCTGGCTTTAGAGAATAGCTGTTGGGAAATGTAGTGTAATCTGTAGCAACATGGGAGTAGGAAAGTGAATAATTGACAGTAATCTCAACAGAAACTTGAAAGAAACCTTCTTGAAGCAAAACGTCTCAAGACTCTGGCAGAGGGTTACCTTCCATCAGGATTATGACCTTAAATATATACATCAGAGCTACAGGAGGCAGAAATCTTTCTGGAGTGCAAAGCTGTTGTGACTCTTCAGTACAGGGGTGGGGTATATGTGGGTTGCCCCAGCCCCGTTTGTCTCCCCCCCCGGCGTTGGGACTAGAGTTGCGGAGTTTGTGGGTTTGGACCCGACGAGTGTGGGGGGGGGGTGGGTGAAAAAATAAAAAAAAAAAAAAAAATATATATAT